>JAJHUR010101282.1:0-11918 GCA_027495735.1 Lutjanus campechanus | reverse complement strand
AGGAGGAGGAGGAGGAGGAGGAGGAGGAGGAAAGGAGGCGGAAAGAAGGAGGAAGAGGTGAGGTATGCTATGCTCCAGTTAAGGTTGTGGGGTTTTAGTCTGTGGCTCCTTCATGTGGCACAAGCCCATTAATCATTCCTGTTCACTGACAGGTCCTCTGCAACACACACACTTACACCCACACACGCATGAGCACCCACACGTCCGTGCCTCCGCCCCCGCTGCCACATACACAGAGGAGCACGCCCTGCTTTCCCCCAAAACATGCCCGATGATCGTCTTCCACCCCACGCACACGTCCATCCCATCAAACCATCGAGCCATCCATCTTAAACGTCTATCTATCCCTCTCCATCTTTGATAAGCGCTGGCGACGAGCTCACGAGCCATCAAATCTGTTTTTATTTCTTCCTCCACTTGGCAGCCGCTGAAAGAGAACACAATCTCAGCATCACACCAAAGAAAATAAACTGAGGGTGAAATGCTACATAAACTGTGAAATGACGTCAAAACAAAACAGAAATGAGAAACAATAAACCCCGATTTCTCAGTAAACACAGTTTCGCAGAGCAGAGTTACTCAGAGAGGCTTAAAATAAACCTGATTATAAACTGAAAAGACTTTCTGACAGAGGACGGAAAAACAGTTTTATTGGTAATACATCATATGTTGCTGGTTTAGCTCGAGCATGGATCCCATTTCTAAGTTTGCATGCAACAATACTGTACTGTGTATATTATTAAACTGTTCCAACACTGTAAAAAAAATCATTCAGGGATTTTGTGGAATCAACTGATCTTCTTCTCGTTCTTTTAAAGCACAACTCTGTAATATATTTACTGTAATAAATCATAAAATGGCTGTGATATGTCATCAGAGATCAAGGAAATACTCTCTTTTCTGGCAACAGCACTGCAGCCGCTGTGTTCTCTTTAAAATTTCTATCCTGGTCCATAACTTTTGTCTTAGTTTGCCCGTTTCATGTTTATTAGTGTCCGAATTAATGGCGATTGTTTTTAAATGAGTAAGCAACTGTTTATGAGTTGTAAGATATTATTAATCATCTTCTAGATGGAGCAGATATTTATTAACTGTTAAAATGAACAATATATTAATGGGGTCCAGCAGAAAAAGACTGAACTGAACTCAAACTCCAGCATGTGTCTTTTTAGAGCTTTTGTTTTTAGGATAACGAGCTTGACAGACAACTCACTGCTATAAACAGTCGATAAACTTACTGTGAGGGACTCATCATCGCTTGTTTATGTCAATTTACAATGTTGCACGCGTCTTGCACTCCTGCAGTGTTCCTGCAGCCTGCCTGAGCTTCCCTAAGTCTGGGGTGGAGGGGGCGGGGGGAAAACAGCTCGCTTCAACTATAGATTGTATATCAAATAGCATTTCAACCTATTAAATATACCATCTATAGCTCCACTTTGCTATTCTGACTGCTGTGCTCATGTTTGCATGCACAGATGCTACATCCTGCTCCTTTAATGTACATAATATAACATACAAGCTGTGTTTGTTCAAGTTAAGCAAACTTAAAATCTTAAGCACGTATTTTCAGAACTCTTCAGTCAATCCTTCTGACTTGAAATGAGTGAAACAAAAGAACTATTCAGGTAACTAATTAAATTATGTTGCTAAAGAAACATGACCATCGTATTAGCAGACTTTATTTAAAAGTTAAAGCTGAAACTCTTCTCTTTCTGTTTAAAGAAAACATAAACGATGAGACATACCAAATTCTTTTTAAATGAAACACAAAATTTTGAGGCAACTTACAGCAACAGATTTTTGAGTTTTTAGCCCAACTCAAACTCTTCAGTTTTGAATTAAACTTTTTTTAAAAATTGCAAACCTATGATATAACCTGAGATAATTTACTTTTCCTCATTAGATAAACTTGAATCTTTGAGAAACTCAAAAACAACTGTATTTCAAAAATTGCTCATCGTGAGCTGTGAACCGCATTTGTCATTATTTGGGTGCCTGTAAATGAAATAGTTTTAATTCAAAATATTAAAAACCATTCTTCACTTTCACTTCAACAAGTTCACTCAGATTTTTTTTTAAAAATACCTTTATTTTAACTTTCTAAAACTTAAAGTTTTTCCAAATAACAAAAGTAATTTATCTTAAAAAAACAAAAAAAACATGAAAAGTTTTTCAAAACTTTAAAAGTTTGAGTTGGGCTCAAAACTCAAAAATCTGTTCAAAAAAGTTGCCTTGAAATTTTGAGTTTACTCAGTTTTTGTTGTTTTTACAGTGCAACTGCAGAACTGAATGAGGTGTTCATGAACTGTAAGAACTCTTCAAAAGGTGACTTTTATTTAGAACCTTTCATTTGAAACTTTTCCACTTTCCTTCAAATGCAGCCTGAACTAAACAGGTCTGGAATTTAATATCCGTTAAGACTGTGGTTCTGTGAGTCTACATGTCTCAGTTGAAGACAGTAAAATCGTCCTTATGTCATTCTCATGTTTCTCCTTTTATTTAATGCCCCTGTGGTGATATTGTGAGATATTTTCCCTTTATGAGGTCTATATATCATATTTAAGGAGATGCTACTATTTCAAACGAGACAGTCAGAGCACTATAACAGTAATAGAAAGAGTCTGAGTCAACTTTATGAAAGTGTTATACCTGCAGCCACCACTAGGGGCTATCTACTCCACAGGTTTCTCCACTTGAAAGCAGAAACTCCCCCTCCAAGCTTCAGTCAGCAACCACTTCTCATGACAAAGGATTAAAGGCTGAGTATATTACAGAAAGTGTATTATTCCAGCAGTATGACTTTCACTAATGGATCCATCAAAGTTCTGACTGAATGAGAGAAAAGAGAAGAAACAGAAACCCGGAGAAAGATTTTGAATTTGAATGCAGCGCGACCACAGTTTTCCACATTAATCCAGCATGTGCAATTGGGCTGCTTTTCATTTCTGTGTGAAAATAAGGAATGTGTGTGTGTGTGTGTGTGTGTCTTTTTTTCCTGTTCAAAGAGACAATGATTACTCTGCAGAATCATCCGCTGAGATGAGAAGGCGAAATGAGCAAATTATACCCTTGAAGTTTTTCTGCAGCGGACAAAATATGTACTGTATGCGCTTTAACTCTTTCAGAAAAACAAAGCAAGTAGCAAAACATCAACATGGTGCGAGATGTGCTTCAGTTGCAGCAGTGAATGTAAACAATCGCGGTTTTGAGTGCATGAGAACCAGATGAGAAAGATGCAAAGTTGTAGTTTTGTTTGTCAAACTGTCAGTAAGGAGCACTGAGAGCACCGAGGACGGATGCTCAGCTGGAGAGAGAAGAATGGATATGCAAATACGGGGACAGAGAGAAGCTTAAAGGGATAGTTCAGATTTTTTTGTTTTGAAGTGGGGTTCTATGAGGTACTTCTCAATGAGCAGTGCAGTAGAGTTATCACAATAATAATACAATGATAGTATATAAAAAATGATTGTTGATACTTCTTGGAAAAGATCCTAAGCACATGAAATATTTAACAACTTGCACACAGTGCTGCTGGTACAGAAAAGGTCTGTCTGGTTTTGCTGCAAGCCAAATTTCAGGCAAGACAATAAAGGCTGAATCAAACTGAACTGAACTGAGGTCTTGAATGAGCGCTTTGATACTTTTGGCACTTTAATTAATGGATATTATATTGTTTTAAATGGTTAATACGGATACTTTGATACTTTTGACAAACTAAACATACAGTAGCTGGCAGTTGGTACACCCCAAGTTTGGAGAAGCAGCAGGTGTGGGAAGCTAAGCAATGTACTGCTGTGGTAAAATCAATATCATTTAAATATACTCTGTATTCAGAATATTTTCACCACTTTATCTTGTGTCGGACAGCTTTTTCTGATTGGGAACCGTTGCTTTCTCCACACCAACCAGACAAAAAATAAACTGTAATTTTACTTTGCAGGAAACAGAAGCTGCTGGTCTGCTGCAGTCGTTTGTTTGTGTTATTGTGTGACTTTGCCATTTCAAAAGGTTAATTTGGATTCACTGAAGTCACACAATAACACAACTAAGTTATCAAGGCAGCAGACCAGTTGTTCTATCAGGTAAAACTGTTGTTTTTGCCAAAGGAGCCTGGTGGATTTGGAGAAAGTGATATTTGGCTTAAATATAATGATAATGTTTCCCAGTTGTCTTTGGTTTAAATATTCTACTCCAGTGTACATGTAAAGTGACTAAGGATGAAACTCGGGATTACCCGTTTCAAAATAAACCATGGTAAAATTCCAGGCGAAAAGTATTACCAAATTTCAATTATTGTTCGATTATCAAACTTTGAAAAACTCACAGTAAATATTGTCCTGCATCAACCAAAGTTAGCAACAGTCTCCCTGACACAGGTGCAGCAACAACATGTAGTTTAGTTAAGTTTTATTCAGCACAATAAAAATAAAAAATAAAAAAAAGGCCAAGATGACAAATAATATACAGCACAGAAAGAGGCAAAACCCCCAGAGGGCTTATTTGAAGCCTCCATCTAAATAAAAATTTCACAAAATTATTAAGAACTCAAAAAAACAAAACAAAAAAATAACATGGGATTGTTTTCCATCAGTGAGAACACTGACATCACAAAGGCCATGATGTCATTTCAAGTCATTGAGAGGTTTTCTGAAAATAAAACTCACCGAAATGATTTCAGTGTGTATATCAGTACTTTTTAACAACTTTCTGCACATTCTTTACAATACCATCACTGATAACCACGATAATTTTGGTCACTACAATCTCAAATCTTAAATTCTCACATCATTTCACCTCTAAAGCTAACAGATTTTGTTAAGTGGTCCTTTTATTGAAGTGACTAAAAAATATTTTGCTGCTGACCCTGTTCACAGCAGCTCATTGTTTAACTTCTTACATCGATACTCCAGCTGCTTCTCCAAACTAAGGGCATGCTGAGCAGTAAGGCTGGAAAAATACTTGCTTTTAACTACGCGTTTGCATACGCACCCCCTACACATCCCTACGCTTCATGGCGGCCTCGCGAATCCTGCGTCCGTTTGAAGCGATGGTTGTGCGCGTCCTCAGAAATTAACGCTACGCATACGCGAATGCAAACACGTGGTTAAACAGCAAGTATATCTCCGGCCTAACACAACCCACTTCGAAAAATCTGAACTACTCCTTTAAGGTAAGAGAAAGATGAACAGAGATAATACAACTGTGACAACTGACAGTGAAAACACACTCTGGGCTAAATAACAGTACAGAAAAGTGGATAAGAAAGTATAGCTGCTTTAAAACTCTGCCTTGATACAAAAATAAATATGCTGAAGGAGGTGATGTGATGTCAAAAAGAGGAGGGAAACAAGGAATAATGTTCGAGCCAAGAAACCTAGAAATGTCACATGTTTAAGCAACTATAAAACACAAAAGTAGGACCAATTTATAGGAGCGAATTCAGCATCTTCTAGGTAATATTTTCCTCTCTGCTTTTCACCTTTATGTGGCAGAAATTAGAGGATTAATGAGGTAACTCTTTCCTGAGTCTTCCTGCCATCTGCCCCTTCAAAGGCATCTCATTGGTTAGAAGAGTAATCACGGGGGGAGAGGAACGAGAAAATGCCTCGGAGGGATGTCAGTGTTAATTGTTTCCTATTTAGCCAAATCAAATAAGCTACATCTTATAGGCTTGTTAAAATATGACACGACTGTCAGACACAATGTGAAACGGATTTGATTAAACGCTCGCAAGAAGCCTTAGGGGTCACCGCTCCGCACCCCGGTTTGGAAATGTCTTGTTCAGCCTAAGAATAACCAGATGTTTTGATGCTAATACGCGGTAAATCCAGTTACTGACTGGCAACGGCGAGAAATTTTGATATTCATGGATATGCATCTCAGTGGTCAGAAATTACTCAAACAATAATGCGATGGTAATAAGGATCTAGTTTAAATCGAAGGAAACTGCAGCGCAGATATCATCTAGATATGTTACTGTGAAATATAGCAATTCTGACATGATTATTAATGTAATATGTAATCAGAGACTAAAATAGCTCTGGCTTTGACTCTGTTTTCATAAATATGATTATTACTGTGACAACAGAGGGGGGAGAAAAAAAAAACTTGGCTTTAAAAGCCGATCTCTCTTTTTGCCAGTGTTATTACATGTGCAAAAGTCACCATCAAACTGGATTAGGGGAATAGGATTGCGATGCTCGCCTTTGATCTGCCAGATTACAGTAAATCTTCCACGGCACAGAATGAAAAGTTAGCGTTCGAGAGAGACAGAGAAACAGGGACGGGAGGAGGGGATTCTGCAGGGGCCCGATATCCATGCCGTCTCTCTCCCAGCTAAGCCGAATTCTTCCCCCCTTGCCTCGTGCTTCCAGGAGATTTGGTGTGGCTGTGATGTCTAAGTCCGACGAGACACAATCAGGACAGTTGCTAATACGGCAGCTGAGAGAGAAAAAAGGAAGGGAGGAATTATATGGAGGGAAAATAGAGAGGGAAAGAGGAAGTAAGCTGCCCTTCATTAATGATGTCTCTGTTTATTCCACCCCCATTTTACATCCATTGAGCCATACATGTTTATGGAAAGAGATCAAATGTTTCTACGAGATAAAAGCTCATAAAAACGGCACTCTGCCTCCATTCTCCCTAAACGCTTTAATCTATGATATGCGTATTTGATGTAGGGCGGGTGCAACCATTTTAACAAATCTAATACACATTAGATCTCCAGACTACGTCAGAGTGCGGTAAGATTAGAGCTGCTGTCTGTTCATCTGCGCGGATGAACAAGGCTTGATAATAGCTCTGCTAATTAACTCCAGACTACACTGGAGGAGTTGAGAGCTGGCTCCTGGCTAATTGCAGAACAAATGTTCCCTCTCTGCCTCTATCCTGCTGCCTCCTACTCTCCCTGCCACCTCGACACCATGTTCACTTATAATAACTGAATCTCTTTGGTTTGAAGTTTTGAATTTTAGTTCCTCTCCTGCGTCGCTGTTTGTACTTTCAGGTATCTGCTTTATTTTGTCAACATTTTGTGCTGGCTAACTGCAGGACAAATGTCCCCACCACCACCATCACCTCCATCCTACTCTATCCTACTCTCCCTGCCACCTCAACAGGATGTTCACTATTGTTTTTACATCAAAATTAGCATCTATAAGCAGGTTTTTTACATGTCACTAAACCCGCTAAAAACAAGCAACTGACCCTTTTCCCATCACCAGCAGAGTTTGGCTTTATGTTCTTTTCTGATATGTGCAGGGAAGCTGATACTCAACTCCTGTCCCATCCTCACCAGAAAAACATGTGTTGGTCAAAAGTGCAAGTCCATTTATTGTTAGGTGGCGAGGAGCGAAGAAATAGACGAGAAAGTCCACATTTGAGAGAGCACAGGACTTTCACCCCTGGAGACTGGGGTTCGAGTCCTGTGTGAAATGAAAAGTACTGATGTCTGCTGCATCACTTCCATTCCTAACCCTAACCAAGTAGTTTTAGTGCCTAAATCTAACCAAATTGCAACTGTTTTACAACGTTAACGTGTAATGTCACGTAAGTTACATAACATAGTAAAAGCCTGGTAAGCCTGTTGATGTTGGTTTCTTCCAATCTGTGACTACTACTATTGCAGAATCATTTGACCTGAGAGTGAATGCAGATTGCACCCTCTCCCACTGATGACAAAAGCCAGGTGTTGGTGGGTGTTAGTGGGTTTTTGTCCAGTGTCAATGGGCCTTTAGTAATATTGACATCTTTTGCTGAGCAAAACTTCCTCACCCCTGTTCCTCCCGAGGTGCAGTAACGAGACCTTTAACGTGACCATCTCATCTGCTCGGCTGTCGAGAACCCCCAGATCCTTCAAGGACCTCTGTAATGAACCTCTCTCCGGAGCCGGCCAGGAATTAATCTCTGAGCAGCGGGGGGAAGGATGGAAGAAGAAGAAGAAGACAGGAAGACAGACAGTAGAGAAGAGAGCCCAGAGGTGAAAGAACGAGGGAGGGAAATGGTTGTAAAAGTGTGAAGGAGAGAACATGACATGTGAGAAAGAAGAGAGAGTTTTTAGTGCCAGAGACATGGAGCGCGGCCTGGAGAGTCCATTAATAATTGCTCAGAAATCCTGTCATCACAAGGCTCCCCTTATTACACATGAGTCAGATGGTCCTATTACAAGCCGCCGCGCTGCTGGCGTCGCTCCGTTCCCTGGCTAACGACTCCGGACAGGCCCACTATCAATGATACTTTGGACATTAGATTAGTCATCAAGTCAGAGGAAGTCAGGATGATTGCAATGTCCATCTTAATAAGAGCAGATGCTTTCCCACATCCTCCTACTGTCTGTCTTTAAAGCTATTCCTCTTTTTCTATTACTTGTTGTACGCTGCACTCCTTCCTCCGATCCTTAATTTTCTTAAACTCATCATCTTTACTCCCTCCTTTTCTCCATTTCTCATCCATTCCTCCCTCTATCCTCCTCTCTCTGTGTTCCCTGTGAGTGTGTGTGTGTGCCCAGTGTGCAGGCTCTGGGGTAAATAGCTGGAAAACATTCAGACATTAATCAGCCTGTCGCCAGACAGCGCTGACATCACAGGCCTAGCAGGATAAACACACACAGGCACAGGCGCGTGTGTCCGAGCGTGTGCTCACCCACACACAACCACACACACACACTCGCGCACACACTTGCAGGTAATTTTTTCTGAGGGCAGCCCGACCCTTTTCTCTCTGCAGCAGGATAAACAGGTAATCAGTCTGGAGTGGAACACTAATTGGCACACATACTGTACATGTACACGTACACCTTGGTCGGGCTGATTTGGCTGGTTGGACGGGGACAGTAAACAGAGGTGACCTCATGTAAGTGACCTAATGGGCTGTCCGAAAGGAAAATGTGTCCACAGCCAGGGGAGGCAGAGCGGTGTTGACACTGCTTGCTGTAACCTGGGTCCTTGTCGACATCATATAGCTGCATGGTTACGGTTTCTCTTTTTCTTTTTGGATGCTTAAGGTAAAGGTGCATTTAACCTGAAAATAAACACGTTTTTGTCTCGTTTTATTTCTGCAAATTCTGTTAAAACCACTATCGTCTGTACATAGCATGGTATGCATATTAACTGTAGCTGTTAACTAGCCAGCAACATTTACTGTTTTCTATCCAGACTGAAAATAAAGAGCTAAGTTCTGTATTTTTTCTCTTGGCTCCGTATATTCAGGAAGCAGGTTCCTACAGCTTGAGGAGAAACACAAATTGTTGCTCTAGTTAAAATGAGTTTAACTCACAAAGACGTGTCTTCGCCTCACTTTGCATTTCCTAAAACAAATTTGCATCAGACTGTAGGTGCTTTAACACCTTAAAGTCTGAGTCAAGGTCCGACTTGCACTTGATTGGTTTATAGATGAGCGTGTGTCTAACGCTGGCATGTTCTAAGTTCAATTCAGTTCCTCTCTCTTTTAACCTCTTGGGAAAAAAATGAAAAGACTTGAACTTTGTGTGAGTCTTTTCCCACAGACTCTTTATAAAGTCAACGGACCAAATGTCAATTAAACATTTGGTCTCCTCCTCTCCCCATGCGCGACCGCAGCTCATTTGGTTTTGGAGTTTATTGACCATAAAAAAAGTTTTCACATTAGAAACAAACCCAATCATGGTCCAATTTGATCCCAAATGAGCCCGCCTCTTTCAGTAGGACCAAGGCTTGGCTGTCCCGGGGAGGTTCACATCTGTAATTTTGGTTTGGATAAAACTGGAGAATCGGAAACCAAATGAGGTAGGTGAAAGCGCCACGTGTGGCTGCTTCCAGTCTTAATGCTAAGCTAAGATAAGCTAACTGTTTCCTGGCTGAAACTGCATATTTAATGGGAGAGAGCAGAATGAGAGCAGAGGCAATCTTCTCATGTAAGATTGCAAGCAGTTCCTCAAACTATATAAGATTTCTGTACCGATTATGTTTGCATTCGAAAACCTTGGACTAAACTGACCTTCATCCTTTACACCCTCCACAGACCCAGACTGTGTTACACTCCTTTAAGGAAAAACCGGCTCACTACCTCAAGGATTATACTCCCAAATGAACGCGTCCAAAAACAGATGCAGACACCATGGACGCTTAATTAGTTTTGTTAATACTGCTGTCTGAATTCTGCACAGAGGACGCACTCCAGACATTGGGCGTATGCAGATGTCCACACAGAGGATATGCATGCACGAAATTTACGTCACAAGGACCTCAGCGGACTCCTGGGGACTTGTGGACATGGAAAGTATAACACCAGCTATAGACTGTTGCTCCAAGAAACTTTCACTATCTTACTCTGTGATTTGGATTACGCAAGGATCAAAATGTATTTGTGATCAACAAGCAATGCTTTTAGCAAATTTTACTTTAGTTTTCCTTTAGCTGATAGACTTCATATGTAGGCTTGCATTTTTCTAAGTTTCTCTCTGTATAACACGTACACTCTTTGTCGCACATTCTCCAGAGACTCACAGGCAGACACAAACAGAGACACCCAGACACACGCTTGCACACATACATGTTAACACAGAGGGTGTCAGAGGGTTGATGCGGTAAAGGCTGTGTCGAACAAAGGAAGATTCGGCTGCACCCCTCCTCCCCGCCACAAACGACCTGCCGGGGGATTATTTCATAGGAGTTACGGGACGGAAGATTTAGGGAGCAGACATGCACCTCGACTCGCACCTCCCAATCCCCCAGCAGACGCCCCCCTTTGAGACGAGGGTCCCGGCTCTGGTGACACAGAGAGCTGCAAAGCTACAAAGGCTTTGCCACATCCGCCGCCAGTCCTGAACGCACGTACAGACGGAAACACACACAGCAGTAACAAAGATGCACAAACGTTAGGGCAAATAAGCACCTGGGCTAGTTATAGTCATTCATATGCTGCACACACACACACACACACTCCATTTTCTTAGCAAAAACAGGAAAAATATCCAGGTGGGGGTAATTTTTTCTTTTCTTCACAATCCATAAATTATTCTTTTGCTGTCTGCCTCTCTCACGCTCATGCCGTTTCTCTCTTCCTTGCTCATAACTGTCCAATTACCTGTGGCATCAATCTCCCCAAATACAGCCACTCTGATAGCTGTTCCCATTACGAGCTATACATCATTACCTCAGGAAGAAAAGGAGATCCTATTTAGAGCATGACATCCCTTTATTCTAATACGTTCAGGGATCAGGCCTGTGTGTACAGTATGTGTGAGAAAGAGACCGGGGCTGCAGTGTATTGTGAATGTGAAGTCTTAGAAGTGGCCTTAAGAGGCTGAAAAAAAAGAGTTAAATATATGCATACTGTAGTGTGTATTATTCAGGGGCATGCTAAATGAAGATGACATTTAGACATCTGTAATTCTCGAACAGTGCACCAGACTAAAGAACAATGCCCCACGGGTGGAAACCGCAAAAGCCCATAGAGTGAGGTGATACAGATTTTACAGTATAATTGCTAAGATACCCAGTACACGACCGCTTTCAGAAGCTCATTCCCTGATCATTTAATTTACAGAACAGACATGTCAATTACATGGAAATTGCTTTTGGCGTGAGAATATTCTTGTGTAGCCTAGAAATGTGGACATCCTACAAGATTAATATTTTGCATAATTTGTGGCATATTTGACAGATTTACCAAAAAAAAATCTAATTTTATATTTAAAAATTTTAGTTTAAAACATTCCAAATTAACTAAAATCATCAACAGATGAACAGAACATGTTATTCTAAAGATGCCTAACTGTGTTTCAGAGATACCTATTGAAGTTAACATGCTAACCAGCTAGCCTCAACCAGCCCTATCTAATAATACCACTTCGTACTTCAGGAGGCGATAGTGGGTCACCGTAGCATCCACTCTGCCCACAGTCAAACATGAGAAGATGAAGAAGTATTGCTGCTCCGCGG
>JAJHUR010101281.1:4392-25758 GCA_027495735.1 Lutjanus campechanus | reverse complement strand
ATTAAAGAGAAGCAGGTATAAGTAATGAGCAGAGCAGGGATCAAGGATCTTCTTGATGATTTTAGCAAGAGGAGGGTCAAGAAGGGATAATACTGGTTTTGTATAAAGTACTCATTTCCTGAAGATATCTAGGGAGAGACTGAAACTGACGGAACGAGATAATAAAAGTTCAATTTTGTGAGTAAAGAATCATTAGGAGGCAACGAAAAGCTAAGAACGGAGGAGTCTCAAGTTCATTTTCATTACCATGTCGAAAAGTGATTGTTGTGTATTAGTGTTTGGTACAGTTTTAGCTCATTAAGCTGCTGTTCCATGCAGTCAAATGGATATTAATCATTACTCTAATGATCACGGACTGAACTGAGGTCATTTTAATGTGCTTTAATCTCTTGTTGAACTGTGCAGGACCACTGGAAAAGACCTACGGTGATTTCTGGAGAATGGTCTGGGAACAAAACGTGCTAGTCATCGTCATGACAACCAGGTAATTTGAGCTGATTTAAAAAAAAAAATTCATGCTTGATTTGTCAGTCTTTTTTAAGGTTGATCAGAATTAATGATCTGAATGAATTTAATCAAGTTTGTCCCGTGTCTGTGCCGCAGGACAGACGAGGGCAGTCGGAGGAAGTGTGGACAGTATTGGCCTCTGGAGGAAGGAGGACAGGAAGTCTACGGCCATATGGCGGTGGTTAACCAGAGGGTTGACCACCACACCCACTACAACCATACCACCCTCGAACTGCACAACACTGAGGTACAGACACGCACCACAGAAAGAATGTGTTGTGTAACAGGACGGTGCACTCCGGGGAGGTTTTTCATGTAGCAACAATATTCAGTTAGTCAACAAACAACTTGGGGAAAATAAAAAAGCCAACAAGGTACAAACATGCAAAGATAATTATATAATATGCAATATAATTAAATCCATTTTCCTCTCTTTATCAGGGCTGATGATAAGTAATTTATCTCACCAAACCCTGCTGGAACCATTTCTTGGCCGCGCTCAGTGACTTCATGGTGTTTCGTCACCCCAATGAGGTTGCCAAGAAACCTGCAAAGACTCCAGGAAGTCACTGCTCACTGCTGATGCCAAGAAATAGTTCCAGCTCGGGATGCACGATGATATCGTCATTTCACTGGTATCTACTGATAAAGGGTTTCAAATTTCAATTTTTGCACTGCTGCTTTTTGTGCTGCTGTGTCAAACTAAATTCCACCTACTTAGGATCAATAAAGGTAGAGCTTTCCTTAAGATAAAATATCAGTATCGGCCTGAAATGAGCATTTCTGCAGAACTCTTTAATTATGCACAGGTGAGCAAAGTATGTTTGTGCTGTGGAGGTGTTTTTAAGTGTCCTAAACGGATAATTAAGTTGCTTTTTTGCAAGTGTTGCAATCTCAAAAACCATTGTATTTTATGTTCACATCTGCCAGTTGGCCCTCACAAGTAGAGTATGCATAATAATGTGTTAATTAGGTGGAAAAAATTTGACAGATTGCTGATCCATATATCGATGCACAAAGTGAGTTGGGAAAAATCTGCATATTTGGCAAAAATCCAGTACCGTGCATCCTTAGTTGTAGCTCATAATCTCTTAAAAAACCACAACATAACATTTTTACATTTATGTCTGTCTGCACAGATTAAACAAATGATATACAAGGTGTTAATTTGTAATATTTCCCCTCGTTTCCAGTCTTTACTTTTTGTTAAGTGTAACACTTTTTGCTCTAGCTTTATGTATGTAACGTATATACTAACATTCTTCCCATCCAGCTCTGAGCAAGAAAGCAAGTAAGCATATTTTCCAAAATTAGGGCTGCACCCGACTCATTTTGTCACTCAAATTGGATTTGGCTCTACAATATGAATATTTAACAATTTGCTATCAAGCAACACTTTATTTGATCATCAGATTTTTGAACACGGTGTTCAGGGGTGGCAGCAGCGTTCACGTACCGTAATACAGTTAAACGAGCCACGTTAAAGCCTGGATTATACTCTCAAACTGGGGGTCAGCAACCTGCAGGTCCAGAGCTGCAAGCAGCGCTTTTGACCCTCCTCAGTGGCTCCCTGCAGCTTGAAATTATCTGGAAATGAAAAATGAAAATAAAAAGGTTTTAAAAAAGAGCCATTAATCATTGCTGTAGGCCTAAAGTGATTCTCATAGCTAGCTATGGATGCAAAATCCCCAAAAAGTCTCAGAGGTAAACAGAGAATTTAGTATTTCCACCTCAGTAGTTGCTTAGTTTTGTTTCTTTGCTCAGAGAAGTTTTTTTCCTTCTTTTTATGGTCAAAATGTTGCAACCTCTTGTCCCAAACAGCTACCCTCTGTGTGTGCTAACGATGCTAGCAACAGCTCGGAAATAGCAACAACATTTTTGCGGACACTAGATACGAAAGAAAATCCAGGGATTATATCGTATGAAGTTGCTGTGAGCTGTAAATTCACCATTTCTGAGCAGAAGGTAGAAGATAACATTACCTCAGAGTTTCACCTCTCTTTGTCCAGGCAGCTGACTGTTTGCAGCTGTCCATGTAAGCATTCATTTGGGAGTATATTCAGGCCTTTACACTCACCCTGGGTCCTGGTCTGCAGCTGCCAGTACCCGTCGCAGACATCCTCACCGTGCAGACAGGACGATTTGATGTAGTGGAATGATTTTACCCCGGAGAAAGAGGGAGGAGCGCTCAATCTGCAGCTACTTCTGGGGAACAAAATGTCCCCAGAAGTACACTGCAGACTGACTGACAAAACATTTTTAAAAAGAGTGCCCTGACAAGCAGAATCTCAGTCATCAGACAGAGAATCTTCACCTTTCAGGAGTCAGCCTTTCCTAAAAATATCCAAATATTTCTTCAATGGCGCAATCAAGCCATATTTCCAACAGCCCGGTGCAATTATCAAAGTTAAGAGTAATGCAAAACAAGCATGTAACTGAAAATATCTTTCATCCGTGCAGACATGTGAACAGAGACAAGTGAGTCACTTCCAGTACCTCAGCTGGCCCGACTACGGCGTCCCCACCTCAGCAGTGACTCTCATCGACTTCCTGGGAGCTGTCAAGAGACAACAGAGGAAAATGGTGAAGGCTCTGGGACTTCAGTGGACGGGCCACCCACTGGGACCCCCGATGGTGGTCCACTGCAGTGCAGGGATTGGGAGAACAGGTGAGATCCTGAGATTGTGTTTCTACAAAAACTTGACATGTGACTCTGACATTTACCATGATTTACCATCAGATTGTTTTTTTTAAACAGTTGACCCTCCCTAAGCTTCGGCCCCTTTGGAACCTCAGTCAATTTTATATCCCTGTTTCCTGTACTTAGATATTCAATGTGCTAGGCTTAACCACCAAGCATTAAATACATTGATGCAACATTGACTGCTTCGGCCTGTTGCTGCCATATTGGTCTTTGCAAGACTGACTTGTGAACAAATACATATAAACAGGGGAGTTGTGTGGTTTTTTTTTTCTGGATAAAAAGCACAATATAGTTTTTTTTTTTCTCAACTGATTTCAATGTATGTTGATGATCTACATGGAGACAGTTACTTACTACATGTAGATCATGAACCCTTAGATATAAAAACAACTCACTGGAATCGGTTGAGAAATAAACGTTATAGTAATTTTTATCCACAAAAAACACAGCTCCCCCATTTACATGTACCTGTTCATAAGTAAGTCTTTACAGGACCAACATGGCAACGATGTTGACGCATGCTCAAAAGACCAATGCAGCATCTACCTACATGTCTATGTGCTAGTCTGTGTTGAAAAGAAAAACAAATTTTGAAGATGGTTGAAAGATTTTGCAGGGGGACCTGTTTTAACAACACAGTCATAGACATCTAAAGACTGGGCTGCACCAACAAAGATCAATCTGATCTGAGTTTATTTCTAATCAGTTAGTTTAACAACTTAACTTTCAGCTGCTTTGTATACCTTAACAAAAATGTTACACCCGCTAGTTAAAAATTTAATAAAACTTAACATATTTTGCTAGCTCGCAAAAAGTTTACTTTGCCGAGTTAAACTTCCTCAAGTGTAGGTCAGCAAAAATTAATACTGGATCACAGTTTAAAGTTTTGGTGCAATAGAATTAAATTATTTTAATCTTGGTTTAGAGTAAAAACTAAACTGAAGTTTAAAGAGAGGTTTAAATTTAATCTTAATTTAAAGATTTTTTTTAAAAGTTTGGTGCTATATAATTTAAGTTAAACCATGATTGTTGGTGCAACTCAGTCTAAATTGGCTAATGTTAGCAAAATGCTACATGAATCGTACAAGACCTTTTAACCATCTTCAGAATTTGGTTCTCTTTCCAACATAGATGAGCCTAGCGTACAGCAAATCTTAGCACAGGAAACAGGAGAAAGTTTCATGGGGTACCAAGCTTACTCAACTGTTTTTGGTGCACAGAGCAAAAAGGGGCGGGGCTTTGGAACGGTCAATTATTTTGTAATTTTTCAAGGACTGAAAACACCCAGTTTGGATTTAATATTAAGAGCTTCAGTGGTTTGGTAGTATGTTAAACAGAGCAGATGAGATTGTAAAGCTTTAGACTAAATTTATGGACGAAAAGTCTCCATTTAAGACGTTATGAACACTTGTTGTCATTTAAAGTGTCACTGTTGCTAACGAGCCCTGTTGTCGACAGGTACCTTCTGTGCCCTGGACATCTGTCTGTCCCAGCTACAGGACGTAGGCTCACTAAACGTTTGCCAGACGGTGCGACGCATGAGAACACAGAGGGCCTTCAGCATTCAAACCCCGGACCAGTACTACTTCTGCTACAATGCCATTTTGGAGCACGCCCAAAGGCAGGGCCTGCTCCCGACCAATCAGTGAGCTTCAGCCCCGACTTCCCGAACCAGTCCACGAGCCCCCTGAGATCCCTGCAGTCGATCTGTTAACCCCAAGCCGTGTTGTGTGACCAATTAGTGAGCCCAGGGAAGTTAACTTCCTCACTGGGGCTGTCTTTTTGAAACTAGGCCGTTCTTCATTCGCAAGCCAGACCAAGACGAGACAGAGTGACAAGAAAAGGCTCGAGTGTTGACGTTACGATGTTTCAATGTGATAACATTCTCGCTTCCAACAATGTGACATTTTGTTTTCATGCTGAACATATCTCAGAAAGTATGTGGTGCCGTGAACAAACTGCTCCTGTGTCGTGGAGTTTTGTGGCCTGTGTTCAGGCAGGTTGGGCGAAGTGATCGAGATAAAGTTCGTTAACCTTTTGTTTATTTATCTGCCACTTTAAATCAATGGTTCAGGGGACCTTAAAGGAGTAGTTCACCCCAAAATAAAAAGTTAAATAGTTATCCGCTCAGTCTATATCAGTTAAAACTCCACAAAAGGTTGTAAGACTGCAAAACGATGACTGAAACGCGATTAAAAGTCAAATTCTCCTTAAAGGTCCAGTGCTGCAGTGCCAATTAGCGAGCAAGCATATGATTGAGGACCATATATGTACACCTATAAACTCATAGTAGGACTTGAGAGTGGTCTCATAATAGTGTTCAATTCATTAAAGTTGCCATGAACCAGTAACTTTGTACATGTTGTCATTCCTAACCTGACAGACTTCTGTTAAGTCGGCGCAGTTTAAAGAAATTAAAGGTGAAAGTATTGAAATGGTCCGTGGATGATTAAAATATAATGCATGCATTTCAAGTCACGTTCAGGGGGCCGCACAAGAGGCTTCCAGGGCTGCCATTGGCCCGTGTCCCACACTTTGAAGAACTGCTTTTGCTCATACATCCATCGCAGTCTGCAAAAAAAAAAAATGTGAGAAAGTACAGGACTTGAAACGCAGCTAATGAGCCATCATCTGTCTGTGCGCTCTTGGCGGCTCAGTCATTGTGATGTATCACCTGCTGCGCACGGGATTGTGGGTCAGAATAGCCAGAAAGTATGCTGGCTTGCATAAAGCATCCGCATTTTTGGCATACTGCATTTGACACACAATGTATTGGGACATAATAAATCTTTTTTTCTGGCAAACTAAAGAGCATAAACGTGTATGCAGACGCGACATTGACTGCTTTGGCTTGTTGCTGCCTCACTTCAACATCGTCACCATTTTCGATAAGAGTCAAGACTGACCTCTGAACGAATACATGTAAACGAAGGAGCTGCAGTTTTTCCGGATAAAAAGCACCATAATGTTTATTTCTCAACTGATCAGTGAGTTAAATTCAATTAGATCATGAACCCTTACACGTATTTGTTCAGAGGTCAGTCCTGGGCTGATCAAAACTGCAACATGATCTACTGCAATTTTCAAGTCGCAGGATGCACAATGTTTGTTAAAGGCGAAATGTGTGTCAACATACCATTTTAAATTAAATATTGTTGGTGCTGCAGAGGTGTCCTGGCCAACGCCTCATTCTCTAGACTTCAGAAAACCTCGTACAGATCCCTGAAAAAAACAACACACCATGTTAAAATTATGTTTAAAAGTACATAAATACATAAATATTTCCACATGCTATCTACATAAATATTTCTATGCTAAATAATGAACCCAGGGCCTTGCAGGAGTTTTCCAGTCACCCATAGATTCTCTCACACACTAGGAAGGGGAGGGTGAGGTGAGCCCCAGTCCGCAAGCTCACTGCTAGATGCCACTAAATGCTACACACTGGTCCTTTAAAGGAAGATTTGTTACTTCATTTTCTGTTTTTGCAGCCAAAAATCCTGTACATGAACAAAATCATCAGATGCACGAAGTAATTTAACTCAATCTCAATTTTTACGTGCAGATCGTCTACCGGAGTTTTAACTGACATGAGGCGAGACAAAACGACACCATTTTAATTTTGGGGTGAGATGATCCTTTAACCAAGTGCGCCATTGTTATTCCAAATAGGGAGCTTGATTTCCAGTGTCACGCAACTATGGTGGGTGATTTCAAGATAAGTTAGGCAAGTTTTCACACCTCCTGTGTGCAGGAAATATTTTGATCACTACAGTGCATTTTTTAGTCACGTAGATGGTACGAGAGCTAGTTCTGCATAGTCTCAGGAGCGTCTTACTGAACACGAGGAGGTGAAACTGCCCGACTTGTTGCCAAAACAAACATTTAGTCCAAAAGTCTTTTGCCAAGAAGTTGTTTTATTCCTTTGAGGTTGCATGAAGCGCTCTCCTCTGCCTCGGTGAATATCCTTTAATGGCAGTAAAAAACAGAATCAAAGCACATTTTTTTAAAAATGATCAGGCTGTAAACTCCCCCTCTGTGATCACTCATTAAATTTCTGTCCATTGTTTTTATTTGTTTTGGTTTTTTTCTCCCCCAAATGTATCCACTGAAACCTTCCGTCTCTCTGTGAAATATTGAGATTTCCTGACCTGCAGTACAGACAGTGACCGGTGTCTGGCCGCCTTCGCTCACTAGCAGTGCCATCACGCTTTAGTGACTGTGGGAATGTATCGCTAAGCGCCCACACACACGCGCGCACACACACACATTTAGAGCAGTCCGCAGCAGTGACTCTGCCATCGAAGCGTACATCTGTGGAAGTCATCAGTTAAGACCTCATGAGTAGTGCAATACTTTTGTTTATTTTCTTTTTTTTATTTTTTATACACAAATCATGTCTTAGCACTTTTAAATTCCCGATGTGCTCTGAGATTAGTCACCATGGTGATAGGATGGGATGCAAAATAAAACTTAATAGTAATTCTGTAGGTCCACATGTGATGCTGGGATAACTTGATTGTTATTGTTAAATTTTAGTGAAGCTTAAATATAAATAAAACATGTAGTCATTTTGGACTTAATGTAAACATCCACACTGGGACAAATCAAGAGGATTTTTACGGGACACCCATTCTTGAGAATTGGGACAAATCATGTCCTACCAAAACAAAAACTTAAACAATTATTAATACCAACTGTCCAATGCCAATTTTTTTAATGAGAATTTATTCTTTAAGGATTTATATATGTGTAATTTATGAAGTTTTTGTGATTTGCCTTAATTTTTTAATCGCTAAACTTGCTCTGTGCCAGAAAGCACCTCAGTCCCAGACAAGAATTTGCAACTTTAAACTATTTTAAAACACGTTAAAAGCCTTCAAAAGCTAAAACTAACAATACCGAATGATAACATAGGTATAAAAATGTGCTATTATAATCATCCTTGTGTTTAAATAAATTTTCTTAATGAAAATTTCGGCCCTTTAAAGCCGTCAACTCTGTCAGATTTTTAAACATGATTTAATCAGGCATAAAAAGGGTTAACTATACTCCTAAGGACCCCTGTCTCACTTCCTGGTTTAAAAAAAAAGGCGGGAATTCTGCTCAAGCACTGGTACACTTTCTATTTTTTCCACAAATTAATTAAATAAAATTGCCATCAGATGTGTCTCAACCACAGCATGTCAACACTGTAGCCCCCCTAAATCAAAGCTAAATAAGAATCAAATGTGTATTTTGATTAGCATTAAGCTAATGCTAATCAATGCACTGCGACTATGCTGTGAAATGAAAAAAATTCTGATGGAGTTGATATCTACTTTTAATAAAAAATTTAATCACGAGCAGGGTTGGCCCGTTAAGTTTTGATCCTTATAAAATATATTTTCCCAGCATAATTGAAGCGTAAAAATCAAAACCCCCTTAAAAAATACTTAACGTTTCTGTCCCAATTCTCAAGAATAAGTGAAATTAATGAAAGAGTAGCTGAATAAGCGAGCACAAACCTGTGCCTACACCTTCTGAAGTCCTCCTTGGGCACTTGAGCGTCAGAAACTTTGTCTGAAATATATTTTCATGAATATTGTGTTTAACTTTAAGTTCTACAGACTGTGGTTGTAATCAGTGCTTTCATCTGGTCCCAGTATCTTGCCATTATTATAGAGTACATGTACAAAAAAAAAAAACTGTCAGTGTCTGTGTCATACGTTGCATTATGTTGTTACCGGGTGAAAAAAGAAAAACAAAAAACAAAAAAAAACGTGTTCTTTACTACAGAATTCATATTGAATTTGCTTGTAGTGAAGCATTTTTAAGTCTGCCATCCTCATGCACTCTGATTTTAGACTTGTTTTTCCTTTCAATGATGGACGCAAAATGTGCCCTATTTTATTTTTCTATTGTATTCAACAACTGTTTTCATACGATTACGCAGGATATACAGTTATCTACATTAATTTTATATTTGTTTTATTATAACCTATTACTTTATCATTCGTATGACTATTGAATCAAGCTATACTGTATTAAATACAAACTATGTCAACATATACGTCTGTAAAGGTGTGTTTTATGGCATAATGAGCTGATTTAGAACTAACCTGCGGTTATATTAGAGATGTAATGCTTTTCATCTGAAGGAACCTCTTTTCTATTATTGAGTAAACTAACGACCTCTGACTAAATCACTCAGGGGCGGTTCTGGAGGAGGGGGCCACCAGGGATCAGTGCTCCTGTACGCCGAGTTTGCACTACGGCCGAACAATTGATTAAAATTAAATCAAAATTTGCAGTATTGTCTACCGCAATTTTCAAATTGCAAGATGTGCAATATTAAAATTATTGCGGTGCTGAGCTACACATCAAATTCTACAGACCTAAGAAAACATCTTTCTAGGGCTGCAACTAATGATTATTTTCATTATCAATCAATCATTCATTTCTAAGATTAATCGATTAGTTGTTTGGTTCATAAAATGTCAGAAATTGAAAAACTGATCCTGTCACAAGCTTGTCGATTGAAAAACAGGTCCAAACACGTGAAGACAGTCAGACAAACAGGCTAGCAAGCAATATAACCTTTTTCTTTTGTAGCTAACTAGCTAGCAAACAATATTACTCTCTTTTGCTACTTTTTAGCTAGCTATAAAAGAATATTACTTATTTTAGCTAGCTTAACAAGCAATATAACCTTTCCCATTTTTGGCCAGATAGCTAAAAAAGGAAGCTGTTCTTTTTTGTTTGTTTGTTTTAAGTTAGCTAGCTAGCAAACAATATTACTCTCTCACTCTTTTTTTACTACTTTTTAGCTTGCCAGTAAACAATAGTACTTCTTTTTTTCAATGTTTTAGTTAGCGAGGATTTTTTTCAAATTAAAAAGTAACTAAGAACAGACAGATGGGCGTCCGTGCGCTCCGCCTGTTTTCACAAGTTTGGTCCTATTTTTCAACCAGTGATCAATCTGGCAATAATTTTTCCACTAATCAATTAGTTGTTTGGTCCATAAAATATAGAGAAAATATTAATAAGCATTTCCCCTGGTCCAAGACGACGTCCTAAAAACTCTCAAAGGTATTCAGTTTACTGTCACAGAGGAGTAAAGAAACCAGAAAATATTTACATTTTGGAAGTAAAAAAAAAAAAAATCCAAACTGATTAATTGATCATCAAAATAGCTGCCAAGTAATTTAATAGTTGACAGCTAATCGATTCATCACAAATCACTGCTCATCATTTGGTACAGATCACTGCAAAAATCAGGCCTTTAATGTGTTTCAGTGAAAATGAGAATAATGATGTTTCCTATTAGTTTGCTACCACTCCCACTGATCATGACCTCTGCTGACCTCACCAGAAAAAAGTGTATTGATACAATATTGCCAGGCAATATATCGTAATAGTCTGCTGTATCGGCTCGTCCCCCACCCCTAGCTTTTATAGAGTTACAGGGTCACTAGTACAAAAATGATGTGCTACGGTCTACAGTATGTCATGCGCTTATCACATGCAATTAAAAGCCTATAAAAACACCAAAGGAGGGAATCTCTTGTGGAAGAATTAACTCTGCTTCTTATGCTCAAATATCATCTCTTGGTCTCAGTAATCCATATCAGCGAGGCTCTACATGAGACGATGGATTTCAAGGTTTCAACACATCCTACACTAAATCTAACCTCAAACAAATTTGACTCTCATTACAAGGCTACGTAATGATTACGAGTAATTTCAGCTGACAGCTGAAGGTCCAAAACATCAGTTTGCTCTTAAAATACAGAGCTGGTGGTTGCAGTAGCGCTCCTAAAACTGCTGCGTGCGCTCAACAAATACAGTGAATTTAGATTTAAACTGCGGGGTTCACCACCACACCAAAGTGAGCAGTGAAGACAACGGCGCTGAAAAGAGGATACCCACAAAATGATGTGTATTCCCAGTATGCTGAAACACTGCAGCCGTGAAGCATGCTGGGAGCTGAATTCAGCAGAGTGTGGGTATTCCTTTCTCAACAATGCTCATTTCTGGGTGTGGTATGATGTCCTCAGGGCAAATTATTGCTCTCTATATTGCAGCAGTAAAGCTTACAGAGAGCAAGATTCAGTGTATGCATATT
The DNA here is from genome assembly GCA_027495735.1 of Lutjanus campechanus. NCBI lineage: Eukaryota > Metazoa > Chordata > Actinopteri > Lutjaniformes > Lutjanidae > Lutjanus > Lutjanus campechanus. The sequence goes on along the minus strand of JAJHUR010101281.1, from coordinate 14,440 downwards.
TCTTCCATCTAACATTGGACCCGTTTTACCCTGAAGCTGAGCAAACGTTTCTCGTAGACGCCGTTTTCTCTCTTAGTACAACAACCCCAACTCCAAAGAAGTTGTAAATAAAAACAAAATGCAGTGATTTGCAAATATGTCTCAACAAATGTTCAAACTGATAAACTTTTTGTTTTTTGTACATTTACACTTGTTCTGAATTTGAGGCCTGCAACACGTTCCAAAAAAGTTGGGACAGGAGCAACAAAAGACTGGTAAAGTTGTGTAAGGCATTCCACAGGTAAACAGGTTAACTGGTAACAGGTGACGGTATCATGATTGGGTATTTAATCATTTAATCGATCCTTGAAACGCTCTGTCATACACAAGTAAGGATGGGGTGAGGTTCACCAGAAAAACTGCACGGGCAAATAGTCCGACAGTTTAACAACAACATTTCTCATCATCTACAATCCATAATATCATTAAAAGATTCAGAGAATCCAGAGAAATCTCTGCACGTAAGGGGCAAGGCTGAAAACCAACATTGAAGGTCTGTGACCTTCGACCCCCCAGGCAGCACTGCGTTAAAAGCTGCATTAAAAACCCACATCATTGAATAAAGGATACTACATGGGCTCAGGAACACTTTGGAAAACTACAAATGCAAGTTAAGACTCTAACATGCAAAGAGAAAGATATATCAACAACTTCCAGAAACACTGCAGACTTCTCTGAGGTCCGAGCTCATCTGAGATGGACTGACGCAAAGTGGAAAAGTGAGCTGTGGTCTGACGAGTCCATGTTTCAGATTGTTTTCACAAATCATGGACGTCGTGTCCTCCGGGCTAAAGAGGAAAAGGACCATCCAGATTGTTACCAGCACTAAAAGACAGCAGCTGTGATGGTATGGAGGTGTGTTAGTGCCCACGGCATCATGGGTAACTGTCACATCTGTGAAGGCCCCATTAATGCTGAAAGGTTCATACAGGTTTTAAAATGTGTTGCAGGCATCAAATTCACAATGAGTGAATATTTACAAAAAACACTGAACATTAAATATCTTGTGTTTGTACTGTATTCAGTTTAATAGAGGTTGGATCGTTTTTGCATATCAAATTAAAAATCTCTTCTGCTTCCTTTTAACGTACGACTCACTGTAACTTTGGCTGGGAAAATGTAAACACGGGCTCGTTTCATCTGATTTCATGGAGAATCTGACCCAGCGGCTGGCATCAAGAATAACCACAGTATATAGAAATAGCCCGTGTTCTAGCAGATGGTCTTGTTTGCTTATGTGGGTCACATCAGAGGCATCAGTTTTAAGCTGAGACCATTTCATAACCAGTTAAAAACTCCCTGTAGTAGCTTTAAAAAAAAAAAAAAACAATCTGAGAAAGTACATTTTTCTAACTTAAACCTGAGATGTTCTGTACCAAATCTGGTGAGGATTTCTTAAAATATGTCGGAGGAGCAGCACAAAACAGATTTGGGCAAAATTCAAAATGGCAGAAAATCGATCAAGACACAAAAGACCAATTTAGATCAATTCGTCTGCATCCACAGAATCCAGGGGAAAAAAATGTTTCTGATACTTACGGTTCAAAAGTCGCAGGCCAAAGCGTAAAGGTCCTTGTTATAGCGCCACGGTCTGGTCATGATTCGACAGTGCACTCACTTCAGAAAGAGAAAAAAGTTAGAGAAAATCAAAACACAAAGACAAACAAACAGAGATTTGTTCCTTTATAATGAGATTAAACGATACAGTCACACACTGAGCAAGAACAAGCACAATTCATCTGAAATAATCGTCTTTCTACCTGCATCAAACAAGGATGCTGAAACCAAGAACACAAACTTTGAATAAAGAATTGTGTTTTGTGTTGCTGCTCAGCCTTTGACTGCATCAGTCTTGAACTAAGTACACAGAAAAAAGCCTGAAAACCTTTTAAACTATATTTTAAACATGAGATTTGAGAAGCTTCTAACTTTTAACAACCTAATAAAAAAAAAGCCTCATGAAGAGACTCTGAATTCTTCAATTTGAGAGTTTGTGATTAGACAGAAATATCAAAAGTTTGATCCTAAACTCCAGTGTTTCTATGATCTTGGATAAATCGACTGTGCACAAGCTTCCCTCCGTCGAGCAATGGTTTTAAGATATGCATGAAGATTTTTGAGGATTTGGGTTTTTTTCCAACAGCATGAAAAACAATGAAGATCACAAAGTCAGCCTCATACATGAATTATTGAAGCTGCTCCATCAAGTATGAAATTAGAGTCCTGGGGCTCGATTCGCTAACCTTCTTTGGGGAGACGGTCTCATTATGTGTGTATTTTTCATAAGTTTAGTCTTCAGGGGAAAGTTCATCAAAACGGCATTCATAAAAATAGACAAATTTACTGATTCCCCCGCTGTGGTGCCTTAGGAAAACTAAATTTATAAACATGTTTCAGTGCTCGGTGTTTCCCAAACTTTTTCTGACATGGCTCCCTTCAGAGGCCGAAAAGAGTTCACATAAGTGAAGAGAGAGAGGATTTAGATTTTTTTTATTGATCATATAAATAAATCTACAAATGATCTCAACTTTATGAAGTTTGTAGGATATCCTCTTTTCAGAGGGTAATACAAGATGAGACTAATGTCAAGAAATATTTGTAACGTGTTAAAATAAGACCATTAAACTCAAAATTACTTGTTTTACACAAACTTCCTGCAGTTACGGTGTACTACATTTTTGGTCACTTGTTCTGTTTATCAGTTATTTTGTAGGGGAGAGTGGGGCATCTTGTCACTTGGGTAAGTTGTCACGGTTAGAGGGCAATATCTATAAAACAGTTGCATGTGCAGTTCGCTGCTGTGAGGTCATTATGCTCTTGACATGCAGTAAATGTCGCTGTAAACCTGAGGTGAGAACAATTTTAATATTTTGTTAACCATAAAAGTAAAAAAAATTAAACTGCAATTTATGTAATTATAAGTATGTATGTATATTCAGTTATATTATTTTTGCACGGAATAAAGGAGCAAAAAGGTTATTTTGATACCTAAATCAAATGCAACATGGTTGATATACTGCTTCACACTGAATTTATTAGGAGTTGAAAATATACCGGGGACCCCCTCATTTATGGCACGTGAAATAATTCGACATAAACTATTTTGGTCACACTTTGTTTCACAGTACTCTAACATGACATAAGAAGCTGTGCTTTCTATCAAATTAGACAAAAACTGTAAATATGTTCATGTTAGATAGAAGTTATACCCTAATTAGACACCATACACATAATAGTACTCTAATATGTTCATTATTAGACCCTTATTAGACTTTATTGGAGGGTAATTGGGGACACATTACAGCAGAACTGTGCTGTAAACTAAAGTGTGTTATTTCTCACCATTTGACTACTATCTTTGTAAGGGGTCCTTGGCTGAAAAAAGGTTAGAAACCTCTGGTTTAGATCAGTCGTTCATAGAGACTGGGTCGTGACTCACAGGTGGGTCACAGCGCAGAAATTTTACTTGGGTACCCAAATAAATAAATAAATAACTACGGAAGAAATTTAAAATGTAAGATATATATCTGCAGTATAAATAAAGCAGATGCTGTTAAGTTTTTTGTGACCCTGAGCCTTTTTGGTGAGGTTCTTAGAGCACTCAGAACAGAAAGCTGTTTTGTTTGATCCAATTATCCAAAAAAAATGCAACTTTCTTTTACAATTATCACTTCCTTTTGCAATTTCATCACAAAAAACAAACAAACATTGCAACACTCATGGCAACTTTTTAAGAAAAACTGCCATGAAACCTGACATTTTAGGCCACAAAATCCTGCTAAAAAAACTGCTAAATGCACTTATTTTGCTAAAATATTCCATATTTTCCCTGATGAGAGGAAATTTTTAAAAAAAAACAATAAGATGCCCTGTTAATGCAGAAAAAATGCATTTAATTCTCATTTATGCATGTATGTTGTCATTAACACACGTCAAGATAATATAAGGCAGTGTTTTTCAACCTTGGGGTTGCGACCCCACGTGGGGTCACCTGAAATGTCTAGTCATTGATAAAAAAAATTACTGATAAAAATATTTTTAACTAATTATTATTCTTTTCAAAATTAAAACACCACACAATCTTAAACAACTGTATTCTATACTTTCACTTTCTTTAATATAAATCTAGTTCAAATAAAATGCAGCATATAAAAATATCTGAACAGATTGTTCAGTATTAATTTTCAGCCTTGTAAATAAAGCCTATATCCTGATCAGGGAAAATAAAACTGTCACTTTGTGCACTAATCCTGGATACTCTGTATTTGCAACACAGTATAAAAAAAACATGATAAAAAAACTAAGTCTAGAAAAAAGTGTCTCTGGGGTCCCCAGAAATTTGTGATGTCAAAATGGGCTCACGGCCCAAAAAAGGTTGGGAACATCTGATATAAGTCGATGCAGAAATGGAAATAAAAATGGCCAGGAACGTTCATTTACGCACAAATGAACTCTGTCCAGTATTTAATGATAAGGCCTACAGTGAATTGGTGCGCAATGGTTTGTCTTTTTCTATTTTTTTAAATCAATCCCCAGAAATAAAAAAAAGTTTGATGAGTTCTGGTTTGGTTGATAATCCTGCCTGCACAGTTTGGATCAAATGGAGACACTGCTGCCGTTTCAGTGATGCTCCCTCGGTTTTAGCGGGTGATATTCAAAATAAAATGACGTAGATTGTAGTATGCGCCAATGCCAACGGAGGGGGGCGTCTCCAACTATTTTGTTACAAACACGAATCCGGAGTAAGGAGTCTTTTTCCTGGGTATGTAACAGCTGCTTAAACTAAATAATATTAACAGTATTGCTGCTTGAACAAGTGAACGATGTTTATTAGGAATCGGAGAGCGTTTGGTAACCAGTCGCGCCTTTTGTGTGCGTAAATGAATTGAAGAGGGGGGCTTTTTATGGTCGTAAACGGCTACAGAATAGGCAGAAACATAACGTGGTGGATGGCCAAATCTGCAGGACGTCATTTTGTCGGCTAGTAAACAATCTCCCCCCGGGCTGTGTGCTGATAATGTGAGGCATCCCGCTGTCTGCGACTCGAAACATTTTGTCTGCAGCAGCGGCGGCAACAGCAGCAGCAGCAGCGTTGTGTGTCTGTGTGTGTGAGCATGTAATGGATCTGGAGGAGGGGGAGGGAGTTGTTGTGGTGAGACAGGTTAGACATTTTACTCCCCGACTATTGAAGTAAACAAAGAATAGGATTTGTTACGAGCATGTCTGCAAGAAAAAAAGAAAAGGGGGCTGCGTTGTTGTGTGGAGAGGTTTTTTTTTTGGATGGGGGGGTGGACGCGGGGAATGGCGTGGCTCCGCCGCGCCGATGTTTCCATAAAGCGACGCCGTAGTTCCCGTTTCGTTTGACTTTGGCATTGTTTGGTAAGGGCAACTGGATCAGCTCTTGACGCCTCTGAAAATAAAAGATGCGGCGTTTATTTAACCGCCTTCAGGCCCCCCCACCCCGTTTCACCAACCAGTGCAAAGCGTCAGTTACCAGATGATGCATTTAAGTGCCTTTTGTTTGGAGCCTGCGAATACCCACGTCGACCGACCGACCGACGCGGAGTGCACGGGGGCTTTTAGCCGCTCCTGCTAACCGTGTAGTTCGCTCTTGTGTTGGGGATCTCCACAGCCTGCACTGCGCTGTCTTGCATGCTTTTGCACAAAACTCGGGGGAAAAAACACACTTAAAACACGCATATGGTGCGTTTAAAAGCGCCCAAAACCAGGCGTGGTGTTGCTCGAGCGCTGGTGATTTTGTGGGGGAAAACCAGTCGGGGTAGTGGAGTACTACAGTGTGTGTGTGTGTGTGTGTGTGTGTGCTGCAGCCTACGGTCCGTGCTGCCTGCTGCTGCTCAGTCCTCCGCCCGGGCTGGAGCTGCCTGGAAGGAGGAATCCCGGGCTGGTGGTGGTGGTGTTGCAGCTCCGCCTGTCGTGGGCGAGGGTTTATTTTGGAAGTTCCACCTTTTTGGGATTTGTAATGACGGTTGCACGCAACGATTGGCTGAAATGTCCACAAAGAGGAGGGACACGAGAGCGAAGGCAGACTCCCTCCTACAGAGTCACGTGTTGGACAACTTCAGGAAGTAGATAGTGGATAGTTCTTAAGAAAGATCTCAACAGATAGGACACTCAAACTCCATATGTACAATGGTAATGAAATAAAAATTATAAAATAAAAGTCTAGTGAATACTAGTGGTGTAAGAAAATATAGATGCATTTTTGTGATACTGTGTTGATTCTGAAAAAAATATCATGATATCTTGATACATGGAAGATTTGTGGCAGTTCTTCATTTTGTGTTGTGTTTATATCTCAGACCGCCGGGTTGCAGTGTTGGTGTCTATCTTCACCTCTCTGACTGCATTAAAAAGTTAACTTTTTAAACTCAGATTTTATGCATATGGTTGTGTGTTCTTTGTAGCAGGACAGTTTTCTTAAAATTAGATTTAAGACCAGCAATATGTCACCTTGCAATGTTTAGTTTTGCAATATATTGGATCATAACCAGCTTTAGTGACTATTGTGTATTATGTTGTAGTATTGGTATGGCATATGTTGGAAGTAACTATACAGTGAATGCATCTATCTATGCATCTGTAGATCTATATGTGTACGCCTAGGGATGTTAATGATTAATCATTAACCAGTTCATTGCAGTAAAGAATGTCACTGATGAAAAATGTCTCAATCGATAATTAATCAGTAGTCTAGAAATGGCAGTAATTTGTTGAATAAGTAAACTGAAAGCGTGAAAAAATGAGGGAAAAAAACATGCATTTTGTATCTTATTGATGATTAATCTATCGTTTAGCATTTTTAACTATCAGTTAAGGAAAATGCAAAGACTTTGCAGGCCTAAATACATCTATAGATCTCCACATCTATACACACAGGTATGTAACGTACACAAGGCAAGGATTGGCAATCAGATAAACTCAACAACAGGGCTCCAAAAGTTGCAGGTGTTCACTGCTGTTTTTTTTTTTTTTCTTTGGGAAATTACACCACAACAGTAAAATGCATTATGTCACATAGGTTTACTGCAAATACCTGCATTATTTTAGTTAATATTATTCTCACAGACTGCATTTTCCTTAATTAAACTGTGTTTCATCTAAGAACACCAGAATAACTGTCATATAGAAAACCTGGGGACATGTAATAGTCCACCACAGGTGTACAGTAATAGTTATTGTTGTTGTAGGGGTCTTTGTGCAAAATACTATGAAGCGGCTATCTATGGTGTACTTTGTGCAGTGTACTTCATGGAAACTTTGAGGGAACGCAGGGCCAACAGTCATTTTTTGCCCAGAGGCCCACAAATAGAGTATATATACACAACACAGTTTTTGCTATGATTTTGCAAGTATTTATTCAGAATCCATCATTGAATGAACAGAAATAAACAGATAAAATGAAAGCCAGAATGTACATGTATGTTAACAGTTTGTCTTTGTTTAAGGAGATTTGTAATGTTTGACTGCGTAAATAAAATTGACTCCCTCTCACAAACAGCTGCCAGACTACAATTATTAGCTTACTGGCTACTGTTATTAATACATGGAGACAGGGATGTTAATGATTAATCATGAATCAATTAATTGCCACTAAGAATTAAAAATGTCCATAAATGGTAGTAATTGTTGTCTGGCAGGGCCATTTGTTGCATAAGGAAACTTAAATTTAAAATCAGGAAAAAAAACGAATAGTTTTTTCAACTATTAGTTAAGGAAAAGGCACCGAATTTGCAACCCTACATGGAGACAGTTCTAACAGTCTCATACAGTATTGCTCACCACATATAATGCAAGTTTTGAACTATCATTTATTTTTATTATTAGTATAGAAATACAAAAAATGTCCCACAAGAATATATTTCAGTTCTGAAAGAGTCTTGTAGGAATTGTGCAGGACATTGAATTGTCCTGCAGGACTAGTTAAAAATCGATGTACAAAGAGAAATGCCAATTCTTTAGTACGAAAAAAGCACAAAAAGTATCATTTGAGGACATGACACGTCTACATTCCAGCGGTTTTACACTACAACCGTACTGTACTGTCCACACATACAGTAATACAAGCGGGACTCCTCTCTTCACTGCTGGTATTGTCGCGCTTCAAGTCAAAATGGGCGTACTTGGTTGTTGTGCGATAAAGCCTTGATTGACAGATCAGACTCACAACCCGAGCACATCGTCCCGCCCTTCTGTGGATCCTCTGAACAAACTGACCAATAGCGGTAATAGAGGGGCGGGACTATGTCTGAAAACCCCGCCTCCCCCCAGTGCTAACCGAACGGAGATTGTTTTCCTCTCTCGGGGAGATTTTCACTTTGCAGCCCACAGCTTGAATTGTTTATTTTAAATCACAAGCCACCGATAAGTTGCTTTTAGCACATACGTCACTTTGGTATCTTTCCCAGCCAGAGGTGTAGCGGTTAACCCACAAATAACGGATTATCAGAGCATCATTTGGGATCTTCAGCCTGCTATTTAGGAGAGGGGTGAGTTCAGCTGAATTCATTCAGCAAGCTAACACAGCTAGCTACCTACCAGCCGTTAGCAGACGTTTTAAGTAAACCACACGGGGAAATCGACGTTTCCTCGCATGTCACTCACTCGTAACTAGACCTAACATGAGTGCTCTAACAAATCGATAGCTAATGCTCGCTCCGGAAAGCCTGGTTCAGCAACAGCGAGACAGATCGCTAACGGTTAGCTGCATGTGCTTCCCTGCTAGCCCCCGGACGGTGCTCGGTGTCGGGCTACTCATGTTGTTTACATTAGCAAGCAGCTAACTGGCAGCTCACAGCCCCTGACGACGAAACAACTTCTCGGCGTAGCTGAAAGAAAAAAACGCTTTGATATACTTTTAAGATGGGTGGGCGGCCACACGGCTAGCAAGTCAGCTACTTTTCGTGCTTACCTGCTTGAAATGGAGTGTAATTTGCTGCACTCCTGCGCCACGCTCTAAATGGCGGGCGTGTGGAGAGCGTCGTGCTGTAACTCGAGGTCGGTGCTTGTGTTGCCAGGCCATAAAGGGGATGGTGAATCGATGTTGTCGGCTAACGGCTGTTAGCATGTAGCTAGCAGACATAACCGTATTTGCCTCTACGTGACTGTAACGTTACTACACCGAGTGAAGCTGAGTTGTACCTATAAATACTGCAGCCTCGCTTTCATTTAGAGCGAGAATTGGTGTTGGTGAACAGCTCAGCGCCGAGTGTTGCGAGTTCACTTTGACAGTCATTGTGCCACTTTTGCTCGACACTCTGGTTCAAAACGTCATTTATTCTCTCTTCCGTCGACTTTTAAGCTTTATCTTTAGTCGCCGCGTTCATTCATTCAGACGGTTTGCAGTTGTTGGTGTCTTGAGGAAGTTGTGAATGGCAGACTGACTCCCACGTTCCCACAGCAGCACCTGTTTGTTGCATCGGTGACGTAGGCTGTCTGTGTTTCATTGGCTACGGAGGCTGCAAGTTTTACATTCAGTACATGTTAACATTCAGATGCATTTAAGATCAGCCTCACATTACTTCATCACCTCCCGTTGTTGACAGCATAAGAATTAGTACGGGCATTATACCGGAACAAATTGCAATAGAAAGTCTGTTCTAATCTCATAAATATGTCACTTATAACATGAAAATCAGAATCAGAAATACTTTATTGATCCCCGGGAGGACATTGTTTGTATTACAGATGCTCCCATTCAAGAATAGAAGTATATATAACCATATAGAAATCATAAGAATGGAAATAGAAACTGTAAGTATGTTAAAAAAATAGCTAAATAGGTGCATTATACTACTGTAGGGCTGCAACTAACGATCATTTTCATAGTCAATTAATCAATTAATAGTTGCTTCTTTTAAAATGTCAACCAGTGTTTCCCAAAGCCTAAGATGACATCTGAAGTGTCTTGTTTTACTCACAACCCTAAGATATTCAGTTTACTGTCATGGAGGAATAAAGAACCCCCCCCCCCCCCCCCCCCCCCCCCCCC
>JAJHUR010101279.1:0-11165 GCA_027495735.1 Lutjanus campechanus | reverse complement strand
CTCTCAGACTGGATTGGCCTAAAACATGAAGCAAATATGACACATTAAAATATGAACATGAAGTGTGTTGCTGTTGTGTTCAAAATGAGAGAAGAGAGTGTTGAACCAACCTGTTAAAGCACAAATCTGTGAAAAAGACATTTGATGTTATTTGGTTTTGTATTGTAAGTTGTTATACTGCTCTTCTATCTCATGAGATCAGAATGTTTGTATCTGAGAAATTAAAGAATAAAACATCTAATAACAGAAGAAGAAGGTCTCACCCTTGGATGGTTTGTAGTGACACAAAAGGATCAGAAGAATAATAAGGATGATTCCACAAAGCAGCCCAACAATCAGCAGGACAGGAAATGAAGAGTCTTCAGGCCTGGAAACTGCTATAATAAATAATATATGTTAAGTGTTAATAAACTTATAAAGCACTTTTCTTAAACCAAATCTACAAAGTGCTTTAATAAAGATGAAAAGTCATGTCACATCAAGTCATAGTTAAAAGAAAACATACATTTAAAAATACAGAGGTATAAACAACACACACACCAAAGATGCCTGTTTCAATGCCATGCATATTCTGATACACAAGTAAACACTTATAGTACAATAAATACACAAACATGTCAGAATACAGTGTGAAATGAGCCATTCACAATAAATCATGACTGTCACAATCACTGATGCAGACTGTCTTCATCTCAAAAGGAAACAGTCTTTACTACTGAATCAAACAGGTGGAATCAGATGAAACTGTTACTTCAGATTTAGTTCAGTATTGAACAAATTAAAAAATCAATTGTTTCTACTCACCCTGAACTGACATCCAGCTCTGTGCTGACTCTTGTCCTGAGTGTCGACACTTGTAGAATCCTTCATGTGACTTTGACACTGCAGAGATATTCAGCTCCCTTCTGGTATCATTTTGAATGATTTCACCATTTTGATAGAAAAACACATTGGACACAAAGTTTTTTCTTCTCAATTTGCAGCTCAGACTGACAGAATCTCCCTCAGTCACAGGATGGACAGGACTCACCAGGATAATATTTTTATCTGTAAAACAGTCAAAGAATCTGAGGTTTCAGTCAGAGATCAGCTGGTTGAGAAACTTCAGGATGAAGAATGTAGAATAATGAAAGTAGATCACACATATTGTTTTTTTTTTCTTTTAAACGCCCATTACACTTTACAGAATGATCATGAAATCTGATATTTCATCTTGTGTACATACATTCATTATGTGTCTTACTGTACATGTGTCCTTTTACCAAATAAACAATTTGTGTCTACAAGAATAAATCACATATAAACTAAACAAATCTATTGTATACTTTATCCAGTCCTCATCATAATCAGGAGATAGAAATGTTTTCAGCTTCAGCAGAGAGATTTGAGACTGTGGTCTCTTTGGGAACATTGTGAGATAAAAACTGTGATGATTTTAGAAAATCACAGTTTTATCAAACACTTCACTATGTTTATTGATGGAAAACAATTATATTTAGGTGGTTTGAGGGTTACAGAATAGTTTACCTCAGGGAAATATTTGTGGATTATTTTCAGTCATAGACAAGTGTTTGTTAATTTTCTCAATGGACACATAGTGAAGTATGTATGAAACACAGTGAATGGCTACTGCCATCAAATATACCAGAAAGAATATCAAAATAGTCTTTTAAGGGCTCGCCGTACTCCAAAAATGTCAGCTGTGAACCAATTTCAAACATCTTTATCATTAAAATATTGAAATTGTCAATAAATATGAAACACACTTTATAGATCAGTTTGAAGACAACCCAGAGGTGAGATTTCTGATGTGCAGCTGTCTTTTCTTCATTTTTGATTCTTTGGCTTCATCTGTGTTTGACCAACACCTGGATTATGCTGCTGTGCAGAGAGCCTCTGATTTTATATGACAGCATAGTAGTTTTTGAATAATAATCTTTATAAATAATTCAATGACATAAATCTTGAGCTTTTTGAAAAGATTTTAGAGAAAACAAAATGTAACAAAATACATTGAAAGACAAGTAACATTTTTTCTGGCAAAAATTAAATCTACAGAAAAGAATTTCAGAATATAGAAAAAATTATTTTGGTTAATGTGAGTCATCTAGATATTATATTGGAGTGTAATTGGCCAAACTCTTAAAATGTCAGTTTGCTGTACTCCTCAATGTAGATACTCAACATTTAATATATGTTAAAACACACAATGAGATGTTTAAAATAATTTGTAGATGAAAAAGAAAACATAATAAAATCATACTCTGTACAGTGATGTTGACTGCGTTGCTGAACTCTCCTGATCCAGACTCACACCAGTACACTGCATCACTCTGCTTGTTACTGTTTATTTTGCATGTGGATCCAGTCATTGTCCTCCAGTAGGAGCAGGATGATGTGTAGCTGTTCTCAGTAAACCTCCTCACTCTCCACTCAGTAGAGTTTCCTTCACAGTTCAGTGAGACAGAGTCTTCAGTGAAGTGTTGAACTCTGTCAGGACTCACTGTGAGAGACACTGAGGAATGAAAATCTGAAAAACATGTAGTAAAGTGTCAAACAGAGCACAGAGAGTTTAAGATGAAAAGTTCCTCAATCCAAATGTTCCTTTACTTAAGTGTTTTAATTGCTGGGGATTATGTTAACATTGCAACACAGTGCAGTGTTTTGGTGACACTATGATTTCTATCTTAAAAACCTGCTTTAAATAACAGACAACAAACTGACTACAACTTCTGTTGTCTCTGATGTGGAAACTACCTACTTTTACCTGTCAGCTATCAAAGATTAAGAAGGTGAATATTTTCACAGTAAAATGTGCTGAGCTGTCCCTCTTTTTACAGTCAGTTTCCCTCTTATTTGTCTGAGTTGTCTCAGCTCTCGAACTGTTTGTTTACTTTGTCCACTTTACCTGCTGACATCTTTGGTCTTTTATGTCCTAAAATGGACAGTTTTTTCCATCTGTACACCTACCTGACCACTAACCAAGAATCTTTTAACACAACATCTCCTCCCTGTTGTGCAAGTAAAATAAAAAAGACAGAAAATGACAGAACAGAAGGAAACAAACTGACCTGCAGACCAGACAAACTTGGGTTTACTATAATAAGTGTAATACACTGGATCTCCTCTTCCAGCTCTGCACACATATCCTGCTGTGTGTGTCTGTCCATGGATGATGTAGGAATCCTGTTCAGTCCCATTGCTGCTGTCAGGTAGCGGCTCATAACTGTAGTAGCTGCCTGATAGTTTGGGAACAATCTTATACCAGTAGAACCTCCATCCTGCAGATGGATGTTGAAGCTCACAGTTCAGAGTTACTGAGTCTCCAGGACTCAGCCATGATGGAGACACAGTGAGGACAGGCTGGGGTCCTGCTGGAAAATTATTTTTAAGAATGAAAACTTGTATTCATAATGGGTGAAATACATTGGGCACAATCAGTACATAAAAATAATATGAACCAAAACAGCCTCTTAATGAACTGTATAATATTCACTTTGAAATAAATGTGATGTGACTTACTGTCTGTTACTGTCAGTTTGATGGGATCACTCCAACCTGTTGAAGACTGTTGTTCACTTTTCATTCTGCCCTTACACCTGTAGTTTCCACTGTGGGATACATCAGCAGCTCTAATCCTGAGTTCATTTTGATTTGAAGGTTTTATTGATCTGGTTGTTGTCCATTCATACGTCCACTCAGTGTCTCCTCCGTCCTCGATCTCACATCTGAGAGTGATCGTCTCTCCTGAGTATATTTCAGACCAGTTTGGTTGCAGAGTCACAACAGCCTTGTTTGCAACTGTTCAAGAATTCAAGTCAGGATACAAAAATGAAAAAAACATTAAATCTACACCAAAACCTCAACGTCTTTAGCCTGATCAACAATAATCATTAATACAAAACAGTTTTTAAATTCTGTTTCAAAAACAATTGTCAAACTTACGTATTTTGTTTATATTGGTTGAATGACTGTACTCTGTGTAGTAAACTGTCCCTCCTCTTCCTCCTCTGCACCAGTAGACTCCTTCCTGTGACACACTGATTTCTCCATTTGAGATGAAAACAACATCTTGTTCAGTCAGGGGTTCAGAGGTTTTCTCTCCTCTGAACCAGAAGTATTTCCAGTCAGATGATGGTGTGTTCACAGAGCAGGTCAGGGTCACACTGCCCCCTACAGGAATGTCTCTGACATCAGCTCTCAGTTCAGCCTTTGGTCTTTGTGCTGTTTGATTTAGAACAGAGACATAAAAAGGAAAATTACTGTCACTGTGATTTAATCCACTTTAAACATTAATAACATTTTGATGAATTGTTCAGCTCTAATCTCTACTGTAACTGTGAGAGGAAGGTTACACTCTGGACAGATTGTCAGTCTGTCACAAAGTTAACACATAACACAGACAACTATTCACACTAACACCTACAGGCAGTGTAGACGAGCCAATCAGGTGATTCATCTAAACTAAACTAACCCCTGACTGACCTAAAGCTGTGAGTTAACTCAACCAGGTGTCCAAAGTTTAGATTCACACCCAGAACCTTCTTACTGTGAGGGAACAGTGTTAAACTGCACCATCGTTCTACAATATAAGTTATTTGATATTCTTTGTTGATTCCTGTACATTTACCTGTGAATTATTATATTTCAGAAGCTGCAGTAATCTGATTACTGACTCTTTTTTAAGTTAGTTTGTTCTTACACTAAAAAACAACCAGAATTTGTCACATGAAGAAAGCTATATAATTGTTGAATAAATGTGTTTTCTGTTGCATTTCTTTAATAACATTTTCATTTTGGATGAAAGATGGTCCAACTTACATGATACTGTCAGTGTGATGGTGTTGCTCCACTCTGTTGAGGAATATGAGTCTCTTCTACCCTTACACCTGTAATCTCCACTGTGGGACACAGTAGCTTTGTCAACCCTGTATTCATTGGATGTTGAAGGTGTGTTTAATTTGGTTGTTGTCCATTCATATGTCCACTCAGAGTCTCCACCTCCCTGGATCTCACATCTAACAGTGAACATCTCACCTCTGAATATCAGACGCCGGTTGGGTGTCAGAACGACCCTGTTTGAAACTGTTCACATCAAAAAAATACCAGTTAGAATAGAAACAGGATTAAAAACAAAACAGATATAATTTAACTTCATTATAATCCTTCAGAGAATTATGTGAATACATGTTGATCTATTCTGCAGCAAAATGAAAACATACAAATACAGCTCAACAGCTATAACACAACAATTATAATGTTGTAAACTGTTTAAACAAAACCACTCAAAGGCCAGTAAAGTGCCAATCAGTGTTAATAGTAGCAGCTACTGAGGGATAAAAGAGCTCACAGAGGATCACAACAGTCTCCAAAACACCAAAATATTTGTAGCCCTCCACAGGATGCATTTAGTACTGAGACTAGACTGTTTATATATGAAAGAACATTTGGATAATCCACCCTGTACATCTCAAATTAACCTCACAGGCTGGTCTCTGAAAAAAGAAAAGAGGAAAGACAAACAAATATCTCACTCCTGCCATTATGAAGGATGTAATAAAATCTTCTGACTTTTTCAGCAAAATTAGAGGTACTGATATCATTTATTTAATGGGCTTCATCTTTTTCTTCTAAGAATAGTTGTCTTCAGGCACTGTTTAAGAACATTACAAATGAAGGATTTATTTTTTCCACTGATCCACTGAGTTCCCTGCCACCCCAACATCTTAAAGTTCACAACTACATAATTTTCCTTCTGAATATTTGCCTCAAAACAGATGATGTGCATCAAACACAAAAAGGGAACTAAAAGAGAAAAAATGTTCACCTCACATCACTGACTCTACAAACCTTTAAATAACATGCACATGGTAAATACAGAGCAAAATCATAAATTAGAGATGTCCAGTATTTTCAGTTCATTATAAGTCACTAAACTGTAGCATAAGTTCAGAGATAAGATATAAATATAATGATAATATTGTACAGGTTATCTTCAGAAGATAAACTGTGAATTAGTGTTCAGATATTTTTATGATTCAGTTGGCAAACTTTTGGTAATTTCTACACTGTGTTTTGTTTTTTGTTTTTTACCAACATTGCTGATTATATTGGCACCAGTCCACTTACTCAGCTCCTGTCTACAGATCTATTTTCATATTTCATTAATCTTCTTTTTTACGACTGTATCAAAATTAATATTTTCCTCACTGTTGATAACAGATTTGTTGTATTGCAGAACAGGTTACTAAACTCACCAGTTTCTTGAATCAGGACTTCATCACTCCGCTCTGTGGAGAACACTGAATCTGAATCTCCTCTTTGTCCGATGCAGGAGTACAGACCTCCATGTGAGACATGGATAACATTACTATCCCTTTTGTGTTGTGCTTCAGAATACAATGATGTCTCTTTGTACCAGTAAAATTTCCAGTCAGCAGAACCCTCCACAGAACAGGTCAGTGTCACAGTGCCCCCTACTGGTATGATGGTTCTATCTGCTCTCAGTGTGGCTTTCGGTTTATTTGCTGTTCAGGTTAGAGAAAAAACAAAACAAGTAAATGGCTTGAAGTTTACTTCATAATTGACTTAAAAACACTGATTTTAACAGACTTCCAAATAAAAACTGAGAACTGAGTTTTTGGTGAACACAGAATAATTATTGTGGTCATGTTGTGGTCTGGTTCCCACACAAAAAGTTCACAGCTAGTTGGTAAAATGTTTTCCTGTTGGTGAGTTCAGCACAAACTTAATGTGATTTATTCTTTACTTGGATGACAACTGATTAGTTCTCTGTTCTTCACTGTCAGTCATTATGATTCAATAAAACAATGTGCAGCAGTTCCTCTAAAATTATTCTGATCTGACACTTAAAAACAACCACAATATGTTACTGAGCTGCCTGTAAGACACTTTGTTATAGTTGGAGGGGAAAATGTATCCTGACGTTTTCTTTAGATAAATGAAAACATTTAAAACATTTTCAGTATGAATCTGACTTATATGATACTGTCAGACATTAATTACCCAGTAAGTCTTTAAAGGTCTAACAGGGGGAAATAACACTCTCTAAAAAGATCGCAAAACAACAATAATTAATAAATATGCAGTGGTTTCCACAGCCTGATGTGGTCGGTTTACAGGGCGAAGTTGTGATTGTTTACTGTCTAATAAAAAATAATATTAAAGCTATAGTTGGTAATCCTGTTCAGAAACACTTTTTGTTATACTGGGTGAAATGGTCCTTCCATCCTAAGAGTAGTTAATACATTATGTATTCAGAAAAAGGAACGAAAAGAATCAGACCTCTGTGTCAGCTGCAGGCCTGTAAAAACTCTGACCAATCCCTGCCATTCGGTCCAAATGGAAAGGAACCAATCAGATGCTTTCATGTCTCGTGCTGCTCCTGCCCCCCTCTGTCCCTCCCTCCTCCCCGTGCACACTCATCACGTTTCACTGTTGCTGGAAATATTCAGCACACTCCTCAGCAGAAATACCAAGTTAGCAGGAGAATAAGTTCATAAGAGTACTATAGCAGAGAAAATGCAGCCAAAAATACCACTTCCAGCGTTACTTGTAACGGCTCGCCCTGCTAAACAAGCAGAGAAAAGAGAGCCGGAGGTAGAAAATGCTGCGATGAAAAAGTCTCTGGATAAAGCTAGAGGACAAACCAGAGTCAACATCGGTGCAGCCTTTGAGCGGTGGAGACAACTGAAGCATCTGAAGGGCCTGAAAAGTGATGCAGAGGTTGCTGTCTTTCTGTTGGACAGGTAATTATTTGTTTTGCTTCAGGGGGATTTGTTATTTTCATGAAATATGTAACATTTGCCAACTTAGCTGCTTTTGTAGCTCGTATTAGCCCAGTGCTAACATTAGCTTCTCTGTCGGTGTAAGCTGGTCGTCGGTACAAACTGCTTATCTAACTTATAGGATCTGTGCTTCCTGCACGGAGCATTGAGCATTTTTACTCGACGTGGGGCGACGGGAGGGGGAGGAGGTGGTGGAGCTTAGAGGAGGTGCCACTTTCAAATCTTGCTAGCTCTCCAACATTACCAACTATAGCTTTAATGTTTTTTGTCTATTTTGATACAAAGTATGGCTTGTTAGCTCTTATTACTGTACTATAAAATAAAGTGCAACTGAATATTGCTTTTACAGGCTACATTGAGGATGGCTTCATTTTCAAAGTTCTGTATTTGGCTTTCAAAAAGAAATATTATCTGATGAGCTTGTCACTTCCCAAGTGAGTGAGTGAGTGTCAGAACGTTGTAACTGATTGTCTTATATGTTTGCCCCATTTCCTCATCAGAGTCCTGAGTGCTGTTTCCTACATCATCATACTCTGTTAAGATGATCAGATGAAAGTGTGAAAAGAAAAAACATCTCTATGAAAGTAACAGACTCCCTTCAGTAAATATACAGTTTGACATCAGGGTCATCACAGCATCACGTCTCTATACACGAATATGAATACAAAAACTATCAACCACTAATCTCTGATAACCATTTTATAATCTGTATTGATACATGAAGTAAAATGATACATACATAGAAAAGCACAAGTGCAAAAAGAGGAAGTGATCTAGAGCGATACAGTAGATAGATTATAAATAGGAAAAATAAAAAGTAAATAATAAAAAAAAAACAGATAATTGTTCACCTTCAGCATGTCCGTAGAGGAGTGTATTCAGCACTAAAATAAAGATTAAAACTTCATCGGACAATATTCAAACACATTCAGTGGCAACTATTGTTGATCAATCAACAGTATCAAACATTTCTGTTAAGATATTCCATAAACTACTACTGAGTAGGACTGAACAACATATTGATATTATACCAATATCTGAGATGAGACGAGATATCTGTCTTAGATTCTGGACATTGTTATATTGTGATATGACACAAATGTTTTCTTTTCCTGGTTTTAAAAGCTGCATTCAAGCTGTTCTATAATTTATCTTTACCCACTTAGTCATTATTCACATGATTATTTTCAGAAATCTTATGATGTTAATATTTTCAGACAGCACCAATAGCGGTTGCAACAATATTGTTGCAATATCAATATCAAGGTATTTGGTCAAAAATATTGTGATATTTGATTTTGTCCATATTGCACAGCGCAACTGGTGGGTAGTTTAATCTCCAGCAATCAATCTTAATGAACAAGATCTCATATTTTGGCAATATTTGAGATCTTACAGTATCTTTTTTTGAGAATGCATGTATGAGTGTATGTATTATAATATCTTAGACCATATTACTGCACATACATTGTGCAAATATGTGTTTAAAAGCTTGTGCAAAAATAACAAGTAGACCTTCATTTAACATAATCAGCCAAATCAGTAACCAACTTCATGCATACAAAACTACAATGTTGATTTAAAAAACAACTGCCTTTGAAAGTCACAACATCAGAAAGTCAGTGATGTACTCACAGAATAATCCAAACACATACAGCAAAGTGTGCCCCATCCTCACGTCCTGCACCAACACTGTCACTCTGCTGCTCTGCTTCTGAGAAAAGTTTCTACTTTGTATTAATAATAGTGAAAGAGAGAGAATAAAGAGAAGTTACATTTCATATAAATGTGGGAGCACAGTTGTCCTCAACGTCTCTGTCTGAATATGACCTGTGTGTTCTTCCTTCCCTTTTACACAAAACTCTAACGACCATTGCGGCTTTGACCACAACAGACTTTCACATGTTCACACTTCCTGCCCACTGCAAAGATAAATCAGCTGCCCTCTTTTGCAAATGTTTGTGTCTGGTCCCTAAACATGGTATAAAAAATGAGTAATCAACAGACCATTGAGTTTAAAGATATCACATCACATCATTATGGTTAATTTGTGCATGTTATTCAGTATATGTCCACTATGTTTTGCATCCATAGGTCTGTATTGCAGTGAGGGTGTGGTGTGTAGATACTGTGCATTAGAAAGTATTAAGACTCCTTCATCGATGTCAAATTTTGTTATATTTGCAGCCTTGTGCTAAAGGACTTTATATTCATTTTCATTTTTGCCTCATCAGACAGCTCTCAATTTTACAACCCAATATCAAAAATATATATTTTAAAACTTTTAACTTTTAAAACAATATCTTAATAAAACTTGTTGACCTTTATTCAACTGAACACAGTCAAAAGACATGATAAGAAATGTAATAAAGTGAAAGCTTCTCCACAATAATACATTCACATTACAACAAGAAAGAGTAGTAGTAGATCACTTCAGTTTGTTTTCAGAAATCATGGACATTGTGACTTTCAGGTTAAAGATAATTACATTTCTTGTCTTTGTACTGTAGGCCTATTCAGTTAATTATTTGCAAATAATTGCAATCTGTTTTTATTCACATTTCACAATGTCCCACTGTTTTTGGAACTGGAATTGTAGGAATTGTATTGTAGTTTTTTTAAGTATTAAAAAGAAAAAAATGAAATATCACATTGACAGAAGTATTCAGCCCCTTTGTTAATTAATACAATTTAAATTTATTTCAGGTTTCAATTTATTAGGCACACCTTGCTAATACCTTGTTGGACCCCCTTTTGCCTTCAGAACTGCCTTAATTCTTCATGGCATTGATTCAACAGGGTGATGGAAACATTCCTCAGAGAATTTGGTTCATATTGACATGATAGTATCATGTAGTTGCTGCAGATTTGTCGGCTGCACATCCATCATGTGAATCTCCTGTTCCACCACATCCCAAAGGTGCTCTAGTGGATCGAGATCTGGTGACTGTGGAGCCCATTGTAGTACAGTGAACTCACTGTCACGTTCAAGAAACCAGTTTGCAATGATTTAAGCTTTGTGACATGCAGTGTTGGTCATCTTACTTTAAAAAAGTAATTAGTTACAGTTACAAATTACTTCTCCCAAAAAGTAATTGAGTTAGTAACTCAGTTACCTCATTGTAAGAGTAATTAGTTACTCAGCAAAGTAACTGTGACGTTATTTTTCATGTTCTATACGTTATTACATTCTATAACATCTTTAACGTCAAAGATGTTTATATCAACTAATTGAAGAATTAAAAACACTATATACAGTATTTTAGAACATTTGGTATTTATTTGAACTAAATAGATTGCAGCCTGTTAAGAAAACACAAATGCGAGAAGTAATGCCGGTACTTCCAGTTTGAGAAC
>JAJHUR010101276.1:0-14298 GCA_027495735.1 Lutjanus campechanus | reverse complement strand
TTGTCAGGATTAAATACGCTCGTAGACTCACCCAGACACTTTTGGTGGAGCTCGGAGCCGTTTTCGAGCAATTTAGATCCATCCGACGGCGTTTTTTCTCATGCCATAGTAGCGGACGGGGCCAGAAATCGAAGCCCCTAAACTAGACATTATCTGCTGCGAAACTCAATAGATATCAATAGAAATCAATAGATAGATTGATCGATCGATCCTGGTCTCCTGCACACAGAAAGACAGACTGCATATATGGAATTATAAACAACAGTTTGTGTCAGTGGACGTTTAGCTGCAACTGCAGTTAAAATATGTAGTTGCAGCAGAGGGACATCAATCGCTCAATCAACACAGTTGGAGCTTTATGCTGTGTTGAGCGATATCAATCGCTCTGGCTGGGGGCGGCACAAAATTAGCTGGAGGCGGCCGCCACGCAATTTTGAACGCAGGAAAAACCCTGACTAATATATTATAAAATGTACAAAACGTAAATTCCATTTGCACACTCTTACCTTTAAATGTTTCTTTTCGCCTTGCTTTCTTTCTTTGTCAATATGTGATGTTCACACCAGGTAGAACACTGTAGATCACTGTGTGTGTGTTTCCTGAGTAACTGTTAATCCTCAAGTTGTGTGTTTGATCGTCTGTCGTGTATTTTGAAGACTGAGTGTACATCCTCATTGCCTTTGGTTTATGAACACTCCAAAGGTCAGCTCAGCTGTTGAATTACCCCACAGTAGAACAATATAACCTGTGTTTTTTTTTTTTTAGTTGGCAGTACAATTACAAGACATTAATTGCACTAAGATGTATAAAAGATAAAATTGTGTCTGTGATCAAGAAATGTGTCATCATCAACCCAGAAACAGTGTTTAGCATGTTCATACCGTACTTCACAAGAGCTAACTCAAAATTCAGCTCATTAAAGATGAAAATGAACTAGTTGACATTTGTTACAGGTCTCAGTTGGTAAGAGCCTGTTGGCAGGTGCATGCATGTGCCTGAGAAAACAGTTCCTCTGCAGTATTTATTATCATTCAGTAACGTCCCAGGTAATGATGACTCATGTTACTCTGAAATTACACGTTACTCTGAGATTACTCATCAAACTACACACAACAGTAGCATCACTACATGTAGAGCACAGAGCTGTAAATATAACTTTGTGTTGGATTAGTATTATTCATATCAGACCAGGAATATAACAAGGTAATTTTTTAAATACATAGCTTCATTACTTCTCTCCCGCTACTTTGGAAAGGTTCAAATTGCTCCTCTTCATCCTCCACTCTGGAGGATCTTGTTGGGTCGTCAAGACAAAGAAGTCAGCTTATACTGATCTTCACCACCTATTAACCTTGATTTCTCAGAATATAGCACTCTTTTGTGCTGAGAAAGTCCTCTGTAGGTTTGACACAAGCTAGAGTAGCTAGAGTAGCACATTAGACCTAATAAGTTAGAGTAACATACACCAGAAAGACAGCCAAGTCCCCTCCTAATAGAGCTGGTGACCCTGCAGGGCAAAATTTGTAAAACAAAACAAAGCTTTTCTGTTTTTTAGAGGGGTTGCTGTTTTGACGTTAACTCGCCATGTTAATTGAGAGGTGATTGGCTTTTCTCTTGTTTCTTTAGTAAACATGCCATACTTTGATTTTATGGTTGCTGTATTGTTTGAAGGAAAAGGACCAAGCTTTTCACTCCTCTTCCCCCCTCTAATGGTGCAGTTTGCATTCGGCCAGGCTGTCGTGCTGTCTCCTGATTTAACTGGGACCTGTCTCACCGACCGGGATCACTGAATTAGTTGTACAACTGCACTGAATGGAGCTAGGAAAACCCTCATGTACTCCACCAACTCTGTGGTGCAGATCAGGTGTGGTTCTGGCTCATCCAGCTTTCTGCATTAATCCTGCTGTTTGAAACAGGCCCCAGAAGTGCCATTGGTGTTCGGCTGCTGGAAGTCGCTCTTAGTTCTTCCACTTTAACTATTATTGTATTTGTTATATTTTTACTGCTCTTTGAGGTTCATTTGGTTCTTTGTTGTAATTACTGTTTTACTTTTTTTCTGAAATAGACAAATAAACTTTACTAGTTATTGCAACTGTGTCTTTATTCATTCAGTTCACCGTGAATGTTTATTATGTTTATTATTATCAGTGCAGGTTGCAAAAATGGACACAAATACATCAAAAAGTATCTTGTTACAAATGACAAATACAGGTTCATCAAATCAAAATAGCTACACTCATCGGCCGCTTTATTAGGTACACCCTGTTAATACTGAGTTGGTCCCCCTTTTGCCTTGAGAACTGCCTTAATTCTTCATGGCATAGATTCAGCAAGGCGCTGGAAACATTCCTCACAGATTTTGGTCCATATTGACATAATATCATCACACAGTTGCTGCAGATCTGTCGGCTGCACATCCATGATGCAAATCTCCTGTTCACCACATCCCATGTGGAGGCCACTGGAGTACAGTGAACTCATTGTCATGTTCAAGAAACCAGTTTGAGATGATTTGAGCTTTGTGACATGGTGTGTTATCCTGCTGGAAGTAGCCATCAGAAGATGAGTACACTGTGGTCATAAAGGGATGGACATGGTCAACAACAATACTCAGGTAGGCTGTAGTGTTCTAAATGGTGTTCATTTGGTACTAAGGGGACCAAAGTGTTCCAAGAAAATGTCCCTCACACCATCACACCACCAGCAGCAGCCTGACCCATTGATACAAGGCAGGATGGATCCATGCTTTCATGTTGTTTACACCAAATTCTGACTAAACTAAATGTTGCAGCAGAAATCAAGACTCATCAACAACATTGTTTTTCCAATCTTCTGGTGTCCAATTTTGGTGACCTTGTGCGAATTGTAGCCTCAGTTTCCTGTTTTTAGCTGACAGAAGTAGCATCCAGTGTGCTTCAAGTAGGGATGCACCGATATCACTTTTTTTCAGACTGCGTACAATTACTTACATTTGAGCACTTGCCAATACCGAGTACCAATACAAGTACTTAATTATGTCATTAAAGTTCTTACAATAACTTTTTATTTTCATTAGATGCTCACTTTCTAAATGTAACAAATCATTGTTGCTGTTTCCTGTGTAACCATAGTTACTGTACACATGACAGTTTTGGGTTATTTGTGGTAAGTTACTTGACTGATTTTGTGTTCCTTATTATGTCTTTATATGTTTTCAGTATAATACTTTCACAACATTATTATTATTTTTTTCTTTGTCTTAGGATTAATCAGTCAAGGCATTCAACTAGTTTACGCCTGCCGGGAATTTTTGGACAGCGGCTGGCTGCGGTCTACAGGTGCACTGTGTGCATTTAATTCCGTTTTACATGGACTTGCATGGAATTTTACAGACAGTTTTCAAAGATGCTGCGGTCATTGCTGGATGATGTTGAGGACAACGAGTCACTCGCTGATAATGACGATGCGACTGAAAAAAAGAGGGTAAGGATCAGCAAATGCCTTAAACTCTGCATCGAGGCGCTTTAGAAGTTTGCTTGTGTCTGGCGGCTACTTTTTGTGACGTGGTATCGGGTATGGGGTATCAGAGTAGTTTTATGAGTATGAGTATGAATACGAGTACGTGAGGACAGTATCGAACTGATACCCAATGCTGGTATCCATATCGGTGTATCCCTAGCTTCAAGGTTTGACGTGTTGTGCATTCAGAGATGGTCTTCTGCATACCTTGGTTGTAACGAGTGGTTATTTGAGTTACTGTTGCTTTTCTATCATCTCAAACCAGTCTGGCCATTCTCCTCTGACCTCTGGCATCAACAAGGCATTTTCACCCAGAGAACTGCTGCTCACTGGATATTTTCTCTCTTTCTGATCATTCTCTGTAAACCCTAGAGATGGTTGTGTGTGAAAGTTTCTGAAATACTCAGACCAGCCTGTCTGAGACCAATAATCATGCCACGTTAAAAGTAACTTAAATCACCTTTCTTCCAAATTCTGATGCTCGGTTTGAACTTCAGCAGGTCGTCTTGGCCATGTCTACATGGCTAAATGCACTGAGTTGCTGCCATGTGATTGGCAAATTAAATATTGGCATTAATGAGCAGTTGAACGGGTGTAACTAATAAAGTGGCTGTTGAGTGTATATGGACAGTGAAAAGAGTTAATAATTTGTAAGTACAAAAATACCTTAGAAGGATGAAAATCCAAGTAGATCAGCAGTTTCTGAAATATTCAGCCTGTCTGGCACCAACAGCCATGTCACATTCAGTCACTTAAATCACCTTTCTTCCCCATTCTGGGTTAGAAGAGTCACTTAAAAATGTAATCCCATATAGCTACTTCTTACTTGCAAAAAATTTAGTCAATAATGAAATCCAAGTATCATAATGTTAGTACACGTAATGTATAAGTAATGTACGTTGATCACTTGCTGTCTACTTTTGGTTTTGTAATCAGATGGTTAAAATGTTTACTAAGCAATATAGATGAAAAAGAAAAAAGGTCTAAAATCAGTTCTGCAAGGATTTGATTCATGTTGTACTATTTCATGTTTACAGTCTACATTCATCTCTTTTTAGTTCCAAAAGAGAGAAACCACAACAGTGATCCACAGACAGTGTGACAGGGTCAAAGTGCGCCCTCCAGTGGATGTTGTGGTCGTGGTAGGGGCAGGTGTGGTAAGCGCCATAGCCTGTCCCATGCATGTCCCCACATTTCCCACTCTGTCCACAGCAGCAAGCTCCACACTCTGTGAGCAGCAGGAGGAGCTGTAAGTGACCACTGTGATGCTCTCGCCTCCTGGTCCGTCCACAGTGCTGTTGCTGAAGTTACCGTTCCCTTTGGGCATGGCGATTCTCTCGATGCCGGTCCCATTGATGCCATCGGTGAAAGTAACGATGAACTGCCACTGGGTGGAAGAGCAGAGTGAAGAAGAGGCGGGGCAGATACCTGTCATATTGATTACTTGGCACACTGGACCAGCCAAGTCTGTCACCTGGAAACAGAAAAAGAGAGGAAAAATGGAAAAAGACAGGATCAAAGTCCAGATTGTTACTTCAAGCAGATATGAGTAGAGTTTAACATTTGTGTGCACACGGTGGCAGAGGAAGTATTCAGATATAATACCACACTGTAAAAAAACTCAGTTTCAAGTGAAAATGCTGCACTGAAAAGGCTACATAAAAGTAAT
Organism: Lutjanus campechanus; assembly: GCA_027495735.1. NCBI lineage: Eukaryota > Metazoa > Chordata > Actinopteri > Lutjaniformes > Lutjanidae > Lutjanus > Lutjanus campechanus. The sequence goes on along the minus strand of JAJHUR010101276.1, from coordinate 9,131 downwards.
GTAAGTCACCCATTCTTGAGAATTAGAACAATAATGTCCTAGTCCAACAAAAACAGTACAAAATAAAACAATGTGAAATGAGTTTATAGTTTTTCCACCTTAAAAGTTGCTATTTAGATGATCTCATTCGACAATCTTAAATCAGATCATCTCCTCACTCCCCTTCATTCCACACTCAGATTATTGTTTCTTCTCTTACCTTGGCAGCCACAGAAAACCTGAGGACAGCGTAGTTGATGTCGTTGGTAGCTTGATTCTCCACCTCGATGGTAAGGGTCATGTCTGTTCCTGATTCAGTGCTGGCTGGTGCCGTTAAGGTCACGGTGCCGTTGGCTTTGCCTCCACTGCCCGCTGCTACGGTGACAGAGCTCGGTGAAGAGGATTTAAAGCGGCGGTCGTTGCTGGTTCGAACTGTGAACGTCCCGGGAGTGGCTGAGGACACTGTGAAAGGGATGGAGACGGTGGAACCTGGTTCTATGTTGATGTTGTTGGCTTGAGCCTGGAAAAGTAGAGGGAGAGCAAGAGAGAGACAAGGTTACGTTTCTGTACCGGGCCTGTCAAGCTTCCTAGTTTTCCACATGTCCGAGGTCTGCTCACTTGGCTGGACTACGGCTGCACAATTCATCACAATCACAATAAAATCACAATACGCCCAAGTGCAGTAACCAAATTGCAGAACCAGAAGTAGATCACAATTTTTTGAGAGAGAAAACAGCATTATAATGAGGTGCTGTAGCGCTGTAGACCTGGCTGAAAAACCTTGTTCTCCAGATGAAAGAAAACATGATTATTTGCGGCAGACCTCAATAAATATCACATCATTATGATTTTAATTGAATATTTATTGATGATTAAATATAAAAACTGTAATGCAAAACTGATCACTTCCACTAATCTCGCAACTTCTACACTACAATTTCAGTCCAAATAATCATCATTTTTTACCTTTTTTTACCTGATCATGCAGCCCTTCGCTGTACTAAGACTGATATTCAGCAGGCTGGTGTACTTTTAGTGTTTCTGAGACCAAAAACACACAAGCAAAGGTGTATAGAGTGGATTAAACAGTGCCTGCTCTAAAATAAGCTGCAATTGTTAGCATTTCCAGCAAATTAGCTAACTTGTAACCAAACTAAAGTCAATGACATCAGTAACTTACTTCATTTAATTGTGGGTTACATTAAGAAATCTGTTGTACTTTATTTTACATGACACTGTGCTTTGTACCATTATAATAATTAGTACTGTTCCTTATTAGACAGTATTAGACCCTTTATTAAACCCTTATTAGACTTTCTTAGAGGGTAATTTAAGACACATTACGACAGATCTGTATCTGATTTCCACACCTCATTCGTGTATTGTAAAACAAAGTGCGACCAAAACATCTAAAACTAAAAAGCTAAAAGGTGATGAGCTTCTCTTGGATTTACTGGATTCAGAGAAGGTAGTAAAGTACAGGGGTAATGGATTACATGTAATTAGATTACAAAAATAAGTAACGAAATTCAGATTACAAAAATAAGTAACGAAATTCAGATTACACTTGAGAAAATGTGTAATTAGATTAGAGTTAAACTGTCATTCATTTGTATGTACACTGAAATCGGTGGATGAACATGTTGAGTAAGTTCTCTTTTTGCATTACAAAAGCAAAAACCTGGATGTGGCCTTCGATGGAAAAATACCAGCAACAAAAACTTGCACAGAGGAAACATCATTTCACAAGTTGGTAATCTGATTTCACTAACTTGAAATGGTTTTGTAATCCAACAGACTAAGTTACTCATTACAACAACTGCCATGTATTTTGTATTCAGTCACTGAGTACATTTCAAAGTATGTAGTGAAACAAGCCTGGTTAGGTAGAAATGGCAACTTAAATACCTCAAATAGTGTTAGGGTTTGACAAAAACTTTGGTTAGTCTTCATTCTAAAAGCTTCTTCTCTTGTAAAAGTGTACACACACAGTTTGAAAATACAATAAATAAATAAATAAATAAATACCAGCACTAGTACTAAAAGCTCAGCATCCAAACAAAATTATATTAGAACAAAAATAGCAGACTGATATGACATTTTATTAGCTTAAAAATGTGCTATTATTACTGGCGACTGCTCATTGGTGGAGTTGGAAAGGTGAAGAAAGCAACAGAAGACAAAAGTGCCACTGAGGAGCTGTTTGCATACTGGAGTATATAATACAAGTGGTCATGTAACTGGTCAGCAAGTGTGGAAGCAATGGTGAAGAGCTGCAGCGCTGAGACAGAGGACAGAGTGTGATTGAACTCACAGTAACAGAGACTCTGGAGGTCCTGATCTTTGTGGAGGCCTGTCTCTGGAAGCTGCTCGGTGTTGACCCGGAGGTGTCCTGACCTCTGAGGTGAACCACATAGTCGCCTCCTGGGACTCTGCTGAATCTTACCAGGACGTTACCTCCTTTTAATGGCTGTGGAGGACAGACAGAGAACAGACTGATTGCTCATCCTGCACATCAGTCACTAGGCAGCAATAAAGCAAATAATATGAGCCGGCATTATTAATATTTAATCATTCTTTAACTTCACTGGAGGTAATAATCTCTGGAGAACTTTACTTTCTTTGGCAAAGTTTCGTTATGTGGTGGTAATGCAGATGTGACCATAACATCTGCCCAGATCTGGATTACTTCAAGCACATCCTCAGCCACACATTTTTCACAAAATACTGGACTACACAGAGTGTAGCTGGCAAATCACTAAACACACTTCTCTACATTAGACAGCGATATCTAACACAATGTCACTCTTTCACAGCTCTGCCTTTCAAAATAGCACACCTATATACAACTGATCAAACACGGCTGACACTCAGGTGCTTACTTGTAAACTCACCAATCAGTCATAAACATGAAAACATTGACATTTCGACAAAAGCACAGGTGAAAACTTTTCTCTGAAATCTGTAAAATGTGACCTACTTTGCATTATGTTTGGTCCCCACATTCCATGTTTGAAGCAACATCTTGTACGCTGTTCTGTGACATTTTACTTATATTCTGATCGGTCTACAGCCTGACCTAAAGGCAACACTGTACCATAAAGGGTTAATTCTGTAAAACTGCTGGTTTTAAATATTTTTTTTATATCACTGTCTGTCTACCATGTTTAGTTTGTCTTGTAATGCACTTTGTAACTTTTGGTTTGAAAAGTTCTATATAAATAAAGATTTTTTACAGTTTTCCCACAATTGCTTAAGCACGATTTCAAAAACAGGGCTCGTCTTGTCAAAACACTACACAGATTTCACCCAGCCACACACACAGGTAATAATAATTAAGTACTTCATTCAAACCTTTACAATGATTAGTAAAAACCTAACTTTTTCACCATGCGACGCACACATGCCTCATACGATCTGATTTGGTTTGAACCAGTTACACACTGATGTGCTCAATCTAAAACATCTAACATTTGTACTTTTTTAAAAATGAAACAGCCTGGGCTTTTAGAGATATTGTTAATGCATCAACACAACAAACAGCGCTGCTCACTTATTTCTCTCCACACTGTAAAATCAGTCAATTTTCTATGTGTCTCCAAAGAAAATCCGAACGGAGCATATTCTAAATAGCACATTAACGCAACATTTGTAGAGACAAAAAAGGAAGCATTGAATTACACTCAGGCTCTGGGCTATGTTACACTGATTTTATAGAGACGTTGTTTTGTCACCTGTGCTCATGTCAGAATGTCCAAATCACTGTTGCAACAGCGGATCTGTTGAAGTTGGGCTGAACTTTCAATGTTAACACAAAGTTTACAACACAGTCAACCAATGTTGCTCCAATCACATCTGATGAATTTGGTTCTAATCTTCTTTGTCCACATCCTCCACTTGTGTTGAAGACAGGTGCACTCACCTGTTGTCTTTTTTTTTTTTTTGTAGTTCTCATGCCTGATTGAAGAGTTTACAATTACACACCTGAGTGTCTGTGCACCTGACGGCTCCATTGTTTGAATCATGTGGTATTTTGAAATGGCAAAGAAGTGACATCATGTTAGATTTATGTGTCTAATGTAGAGAAGTGTGTTTGGTGATCTGAAAAACACTGTGCAGTGTTTTGCGAAAAGTGTGAGGCTGAAAATGTGAGTATAGTTGTGCAGATGTGGGCTGATGTTTTGCGTGTCAGATTTCACTAACTGCTATTTTAAATTTTAGAGTGTAAGCAATCATAAAAAAACTGTATAATTATTATTATGTTTATTATTATTTATTATAAGTATACACTCCCTTTATAGTTAATTGGCAAAACCAGAGGTAGAGTCTTTTCATTTTATCAAGTGTAACATGTGACATACCTGCAGTGATCCTCTGAAGTCCCTTAGACCCGAGCTGTCAAACAGGGTGACCTCTGTGACCGTTACCGTGTCACTTCCTGTCACAGTGAGGAAGAGGGTGAGGTTACCACCTGAAAGATATGGCAAGAGAAAAAAGGTAAATGAGTTAAAGTGTGATATGAACACGATGTACACAAATAAAGAATAAAGAAGAATAAAAAAAGATAAATAAATAGATAAATAAAGAAAGAAAGAAAGAAAGAAAGATAAATAAAGAAGATTAAGAAGATCTGGAATAAGACAAACTAGCTTAGTTTTGATGATTTGGACTTTATTTAATAGGACATGACAGGAGATGGTGTTGGTGACAACAAGGTTAATGCTTATAAAATATATTGTAAATGATGGAAAGAGTTCAACCTGTAGTAGGACGTCCTTCCTTCAAACTGACTCCGCCGCCGATCCCCTCATGATCTTCCATGAGGTTATAGACAAAGTTCACTGAACTTCGACCTGATGGACAGACGCAGAAAACAGATCAGTAGTGTTTAAATCAATCAAAGATTTATAAAACATCTCATCTGCTCGCTCTGAATTCATCGTTCTACTGACCTGTGACCTTAACAGAGTAGGGGCTATTAGAGTTGATGCTAATTTCCCATGATCCTGTTTGATTGGCGGTGTTGAGGCTTAAACGACGCAGGTTTCCCACTGTGGTTACATTTGCCAGAGGACCAGTGGACTGTCCTGAACTCTGAGATGCACCTGGACAGAAAAGAGGGAAACATATTTCATGCTTTAATATCTAGCAAGCTAAAGGGTCGATACGGAGGCCCTGAGGGGGAAGTGAGAAAAAAAATCTGGTGGTCAATTTTCTGAGTCTGAATAAATCATCTAAATCATTTTCTTTCCTGTGTTTGTAAATTAGAGATGTGTGAACAGAACAAGTGGAATTATTTTTCCCCTGCTGCTAAATTTACACAAATTGATTTTTTTTTTCTTCAATAATATTCTTATTTTGGCCACATGTGGAAATGCGCTGCCATTAAAGCTGACATTACTCCTGCTTTTAGTCCTACTTAGAAGTCTTTTTTTTTTCAAATGCCAAAACTTTTTTTTTCACCTGTGTTCCCAGATGGAAAAAAATGATGGAATTTAAAAATGATCCGGGCCAAATTTTTTCACGTTCTAAAAAAAATAAATAAAATAAAATAAACAAAGGAGATAAAAGCAATTTAGATCAGACTTAAGAAATAGGTCACCATATTTTTTTCCTCACTTGCCTTCAGGGCTTCCATAGTCAGATCACCCAAATTACAAATAAAGAAACAAATAAATAAATAAATAAGAAAAGAAAACAATTCCTTGCCTTTTTTGGTATGTACATTTTAATTTATCCAGATTTTGACTAACTCAACACACCAGATTGTTTGTTACACAGAACCATCTGGGAAGTCTTCCTTAGAAACTGTTTGGAAAAGGGCAGGCACTTGACACTTGGCACAAAAAAACACTAGACAGGTGATTGGATGAACCATCTGTCTGTCACGACTAACATGGGCCAACTTGAACCAACTTCTCTTCTTTCAACAAAGTGCCATGGAAACTATCTTCAGAAAAAATATGAACTGTAGTTTACAGCGAGAGACAAATTATTTTTTTAATCTGTTTGAACTGTGCCACAAATTACACATTTGATGTTTGCCTGTTAAAACATTATTTTAAAAATCTATTTTTTTCTGCAAATGACTTATATGGGTCATGTGTTGGGTGTTTTTCACATTTTGGAGGAAATTTCTCACTAACAAGCTCAAAGGTTTTTCATCTGCAGACAGATGCTGGATGGAATAAAAAGACTAATGGAACAATAATCTCTAAACCAAAGCTGAGACAGGAACAACAGTCCTAAAACATGTCTGAACCTGTGGAGCTGGTCAGTGTGAAGGTGAGAGATGAGACTCCTGTGATGTAGATGATCATGTTGCTTAGTGACGCATCAACGATAAATGTAAATTTCTCAGGCTTCCCAGGATCCAGCACTGCCTGGAAAACAGTCACCTGGAAGAGGGAGGAACACAAACGGCTGTGAGAGAGGAATCTGTACAGAAGGACGAGGACCATGTGAGCAGTTACACCATCTTCAGGTATGACTTGATGTCTTACCACAGCGGTTGCTGTTGAATCCTCTATAATAGTAGTGGCTAGAGAGAGGTCTGTCTTGGTGACCTCGATGGCCTGACCTCCAGAGGTTCGGGCAAGGTCACGGTACAGCTCGATTTCTGATTGGCTCAGAGAACGTGCTGTGCGGCGCCGTCGTCTGGCCAGGACGTTTGTCAACATGAAATTAACCTAAAGGATGGAAAAGATATATTTACTGTACGTGCAGCACATCCTGTACACTATAATGCTAAGTAGGGCTGAACAGTTAATCAAAATTTTAGCGAAACTGCAATATGGCCAAACGCATTCTTTATTTCCCGTACATAAATCATGTTTATTCAACTTTGTTTCACTCTTAGTTTTCCACACACCCCCCTGCAGCCCACACATGTTAACCTTCTATTTTATGACTGAAGTGAAAGAACAGTAAAACTGGACTCTTACACAGTTACCTTAGACTTGGTGCTCTCTATAAGGGCAATGACAGTGTTTCTCAGGTCGACATCTTTGGCTGGAGCGTCAGTGAAGACAAACATATCAGAGGATGGTGGAGCTGATGTCAGCGCAAGCTTTCAGTCACATATAAGACAGAAAAAACAAGTTATTCATTGATCTATTACATTAAAATCATGAAGGTCGATAATTCAGTTACTCGAGGTGTCGAGGTGATCATATCAGTGTTATTGCTTTACAGAACTCTGCTTATTTATGCACACAAAACTACACGCACACACACTCACCCTCAATGCAGACAAACACATCTCTGGGTTGTCGCCTCCTCCATCTGCAGTGAGCCTGTTGATTTGTGCCTTAAAGGTGTCTGCATTGGTTGTCCTTGTCACAGGTCCAAAGCCTAGATAGGAGATAAAGTTGGAGATAAATTCGTTTTTTTGTAAGTCTCCCTACTTTTGCTTTCACTGTAGAATGAACTGTAATTTATTTGGTAGTAACATCTGTAAACTGTAAATTACTGACCTGGGTCATTGAAAGGTACCAGTATGTAGGCGGAGGGCTCATGTTGTGTTCCTCTCCGACTGTCAATGATGTCAAAGGAAACTTGCTTTGCCGCAGCAATGTCATCGCTCATACTGCCTGTGGTGTCAATGATAAAACACAGCACCGAGGCCTGGGTCTGAGAGAGGCCCATTAATCTACAAAAACAAGAGAGAGACAAATTCTCATTTTTAACAGGTTTTGATTTTTACTCTTCAATTATGCTGGAAAATATATTTTAAAAGGTCAAACTCTTGACTATTGATCCTTGTTACCTCCTAATGATGATTTTTTTAATTAAATGTAGACGTCAAGTCTGTCATTTTTTCATTTCACATCACAGTTCTAGTGAGTAGCCATTTTATTTTATTTTTTTTTAAACTGTGTCAGAGTTCTCTTCATGCTCATCAAAATACACATTTTTGAACCATAATTCTGATTTACTTTGATTTAGAAGGGCTACAGAGTTGACATGTTATGGTTGAGACAGATCTGATAGCAATTTAATTATTTGAGGAGTTTCTCAAAAATTAGAAACTGTACCAGTGCTTGAGCAGTATTCCCACCTTTTCTTAAAGACAGGGGGTTTAGCTAGACCTTTTTATGCCTGATTAAATGATGTTCTTGTAAAAATTGATGGAAATGTGGAACAAAATTTAAAAGGTCCAGCATTTTCAGAGATGATTATAATAGCACGTTTTTCTATGTTATTAGCAGGTTTTGTTAGTTTTAGATTTTGATGGCTTTTAACTAGGACTGTCAAAGTTAACGTGTTAACACGAGATTAATCTGGAATAATAAAAATAATGTGCTAAAAAAAAATTACGCACGATTAATCGCATCATGTGACTTAGGTGGATTCTGGCTGTGTATACAGTCTGTGGTCTGTGTCGCCACTGGAATCAGTGCGGGACGGGGTTTGTCTCGTATTTCTGTCTTGAATGCAGCTTCAACTCAGAGCCGTACAATTCTGCCTGTGATCGGGTAAAACTCGCTTTAATCGGTGGTTTGATCACACACGAGAGTGTAAAACACTGTTAAACTCTTGGTTTGACAGTGTCAGTGACAGTGACAATCAGACTACTTGTAACTCCGCAAGTGTTTTCTGTGACGGAAAGATGTACGGCAGCTTCAGGGGGAAAATATTCTCCATTCACAACAAAGTGACCATAGACTGTATGGATGTGACTTGTTTATGAAAGTTGAGGTGTGCAGATGGCTACATTGGCATTTATATAATACACTAATCAAAATGTAGTGCTGATCAGATCAGATGTGGTAAATATTAAAATTTTGCCATATTAATTCTTACTTGTTATTACTTTACATCTGTTAGGAGTGGAAATTTAGTGCAACTGAAATGAGTGATTCATCAACATGTTAATTCGGGCTGGCAGAGCTCTGATTGGTCTAAGGCTCAGCAGGTACTAATAGCAGCATGATCTTAATCTTAACTTTAATTTGGTGTTATAGTTTCCCTGTGCATCCATACTGGCACACAAAATGACATGAAGGTGAAGCTGGTCCATACCGCAGAAAGTCCCTGTTTCCGACAGCTACTCTGATATCCTCAAGTAGCTCCATAGAGGCCTCCACCGCCAGGTTAGCTGCACTGTTGTGAAGTGAGCCATGACTGGACCTCAGAGTATCCTTGTTGAT
>JAJHUR010101274.1:0-15144 GCA_027495735.1 Lutjanus campechanus | reverse complement strand
AATGAGCAGCCTACAGGAGGCACGCAGCTACGAGGTACACACACATCATTTATACATGAACACAGACATGTTTCTGCTGTGAGTTGTGGTTTGTGATGAAGCTTTACTGTCTTTTCCTTCAGGCTAAAGTTTCTCCCAACTTCAAGAGCAACTACTCTGAAACCCTGGCCAAGCTGGAGCACCAATACTGCAAACTACTGGTCAGTTTCACATAAAGAACTGTGGTTCTATGTGTGTATATGTGTGTGTGTGTGTTTGTGAAACACAATTCTTTGTTTCTCACTTCACCCCCTTCCTCTGTTAATCCCATTAGACCATGACAGGACTCTCATGCTAAGAACACAAAATTATGCATCTGCTCTCTTTACCCCAAATCCCCCCCCCCCCTTTGTCTCTTAATTTCTTTGTCTCCTCTTTCTTCTATTCTTGTCTCTTAATATATTTTTGGTTTTTCACTTGTTATTTATTCCTAAAACTGTATGTATGCACACTTGCTTGTGAAATTGCCTTGGTGTTTTCTGAATAAAATGACCTTTTGCTTCTCCCTGTTTTTGGTTACATGTTCACTCTTGGAGCCTTTTGTTCTCCTCTCAGTTTAGTGACAGTCTTGTGTGTGTGGGCTTAGAGATGCATGTGCAACAAAGCAACTCATATGAAAATATTACCTTGCAAAAAAAGATAGAGATAAAATTTACTAAATGTTAAAATGTTTTATCTAAAACATAATCAATACGACAGTGAGACACAGTATCCTTAGCATATTTGTAAATTTGTAATATGAAAGTTGTATAATATGGAAGCTTAAAAGTACTATATATGACAGTAAATTCCACAGACAATATCCTTAGTAGATATCTGTGAAATGTGTCGGGCAACCATTAATGAAACTGAAATCTTGCATGTATTGTATAAAAAACTACAACCATAATATGGAGCATATATGGAAAACATAATTCGCCATGCACTTATACTACTTATAAACTACTTACAAACAACATACATAATGTTTCCTTGACTCATATTTAATTCTTGAATGTACTTTGTATGAGAAAAAGTGGACACTTTCACAAGTAGATCATAGTATGAGATATAGAAGTCTTACAATACACATGAAACCGAAGTTTTTTCAATTTCTTTCCCATATGGGGGAAGTATGGATGTTGGTGATTTCCAAGCTATATCTTGGAATATATATATATATGTATGTGAAATGTTTTAACTTTCAATTTTTATAAGTTTTAACTTACCACCTAATATTTATGATTAATTTTATTAAGGTAATCAGAACTAATGAAACAAAGCCGGGGATGATACCCGGGGATGATAGAATGATACCTTAAAAGATTAATAAAAGCTCATATAAAAATGGTTCAATAAATGCCCATAATTCACATTCACATGACTCTTTTGCACTCTTTGCTATTAGTCGTCTCCTTTGAAAGTTTGTGTCTCCACAGAGCTTTATTCTTATTAAGACTGTCCTCAAAAATCTCTATAAATGCACCAAAACCAACAGTATAATACAAATAACCAGGAATAAATGAAGTTTTTTTTTTCCTCTGCACTGCTGATCAGCATAACGATGATGTTTGTTTGTGTGGTTGCCATAGGAACATTCGTCATGGCGCCTGCGGAGCTTGGAGAGCCTACATGCATTTGTGTCGCACTGCACAGAGGAGCTGATCTGGCTCAACGAGAGGGAGGAGGAGGAGATCGCCTTTGACTGGAGCGACAACAACCCCAACATGAATGCCAAGAGAGAATTATACAGTGTGAGTGGAGGAAGAGGGGTGAACTTGAAGTCATGAAACACAAACTGTAGACCACAAACTTCTAGAAATTACAGAAAGAAAGATGTTCTTGTACCTCTTATTGAAAGAAGAACAGCCTTACATAAAACAAACTCCTTTAAGTATCTACAAATTACAATTATCTCCACATACTAGAACTCAAAATAAAAGTATTGTTTACAGGCACAGAAACACTATGTTTTGCCTCAAACGAGGACTATAATCATCCTCTAATCTGCCATCCTTCTTTTCCTGTTGTGTTTACAGGAAATGAGGTTAGAACTGGATGAAAAACAGAAGGTGATGCGGTCACTCCAGGAAACAGCCAACCGTCTGTGTCAGGAAAACCACCCAGCCAAGCAGACCGTGGAGGTGAATCTATGACTTTATTCAGTCAGACTGAACGACCTTTAAAGATGTTGGATTTTGCCTCTGTGACTCATTCAGGGAAACAGTTGAACCCAAATGTTTTTGTTAAAATGTTCCTTATTTCACTTGACTGTGCATTTCATGATATTTTGTTTTGTTTTTCTTTTTTGTTTTCGTTAAGTAAAAGTCTGTAGATTCAAATTAGATTAAAAAAACTGTGACCTTTCGTAAACCTTTTTGGCAAACACTATGAAACGCTAATAGTGCTAATCATGTGTAATATAAACACTGAATGATAACTACTGCATGCTTTGAGTGACTATACTTGGGATTTGCATACTGGTCACAAGATCATACACTGCACAGTTGAAAACAATATAGGCCAGAAAATGATGAACATTCCTGTTAATTCACCCTGTAGCTCCCAGAGGAAACATGTACTGTATGTAACTGCAGTATGACAATAACATTTGTATTCTCTCTTCCCTCTGTCTCCATCTTTCTGCATGTTATCAGGCTTACAGTGCAGCCCTACAGACTCAGTGGCAGTGGGTGAACCAGCTCTGTGTGTGTGTAGAGCAGCATCTCAAGGATAACACGGCATACTTCCAGGTGAGGCAACTAACCAGGCACGCACATCTTTTCTCATGAGCAGAAAAACTGAGCTTTTGATAGGGAATTAAAAACACAAAAGAATCTGCAGAAATAGCAGGATAGACAGTCAAGTTGTTGTTGCAATTTCACAGTATTTCTCACCTGATCCACATAATGACCTCTAAGCAAGACTTGTCCTCCTTGTCTTATGTAGAGAAGTACATAATATGAAGTATATAAAGTGAGTCTTTATAATGATTAAAAAGAATATGTTTGTATTACTTGTCTGATAGCACAGGCCTCTGGCTGCAAACACATGATGCCCAGTTGATACAAACAGTTCTCTAAATATCTTCCTCGTTAATTTTTAACTTAAAGCTGCGACAAGCAACTCTGGAGAAAGATAGTTGATGGTTAAGTCTCATTCCCAGGTTGTCAAATACCAACATTGTGGGTCGTGATGCTTGTTGCAGCTTTAACTATCCTACAAAACATAATTCATGTTCACTGTCCTCTACAGGTTTCAGTGAAAATCTTTCTCATGGTTTCATGTCTCTCTTTTTTGTCAGTTTATGAGTGATGCCCGGGACTGCGAGTCGTACCTGCGACAGCTCCAAGAAACCATCAAGAGACAGTACACCTGTGACAAGAACAGCAGACTGAGCAAACTAGAAGACCTGCTGCAGGACTCAATGGTATCTACCCCCCTTCGGTCATCCTTCTATGTTTTTATCTTCTCAGTTCTCAGTGGTACAACTCCAACACGGACAACTCCTTCCAGAGAAAAACACCAATTTTGTATAATTCATAGGTCATATACAGCATTTTCTGATTCTGTTAGCCCTCAGATGTTTTCCTTGTGTCCAATCCCAGACCTATGACTGATTAATGAATTTTTTGAGAAATTATTAAATTTTGATGTAGTGTTTCTATTTTAACCGGTACTGCTTTTCTTTTTCTGGTTTAGCAGTCCAGGAAACTTGCAGATCAATTGCATACATTGCGAATCATCACACATGATGCTTCTCAGACAATCAAATATGAAATACACAGAAAGATAAGACGAGAGTCAAAGAAATGTTTTATATGGTGGGCTCTAAAAGGAGAAAAGATAAATACAATTTGCCTTTTGCAGTGGAGCATCATGATGTATATCTTGTGTTATGATTCAGTGCCTTATACAGTATAATGAAGTGGAGTAGTAGTTGATCAAATTCAGCCCTTATTTTACTTGAAATAAGAAATGAACATTGAGGATGGCAGTCAGCACATTCAATGGCAGACAAGAGAAGCTGATTGAAGACAAGTCTTTATTTCAGTACAATCACTCCAAGAAGGGCATTTCCTACCAAAATAAAAGCTTCTCATTTCCAAAGTTTACCCTGTATTTTGGACAGTGTTCCCCTAACCCAAATTCACCAGCCAACCAGGTTCTTAAAATTACAAGCAGCAAAGTTTTTTATCTTTCATTATGGATTCGCAGGATATATATAGAGAGACATAATTGATGGAGGTTAAGTCTTATTTTTATACCAGCTTATTGTGTTCCTTCAGGTTTTGAAGCCATTCTGCCACCTTGTGTGCACAGAGCTAATCTGCACATGAAGAGTGCTTGAGGAATTATTTACGTTCAGACCTCTGCATGATATGGCCATATTCTAATGATTCAGTAGGACAGAAGCAACAGAGACCTGCGGTAGCTGAAGTCATAGCGTACCATTGTCCTCTTCATTGTGGTGCTCTGCCTCAGGCAGCTGCAGCATGCCACACGACAGGGTGAAGTAATCTGTTACAGAGCAGCTTCGCTGAATCATCCCTCCTGTGGCACATTTGTGAGGGTGCCATCTTCACACCTACCTTTATACACACACACACACACACACACATGTCTGAGTTCAAGCAGATGGCAGAGTTAGTGTGGGCAACGTTCCACAGGCCGGAGCAGTGAGCGTATCTTCCCGGTAAATAGGTGTATTCATTTGTCACACACAGCTGCTCTGTGTGCACTCAGCTCTGTTACATAACGCATGTGGCTATATTCACATGCAACATAACAGTGTTTACATCTGTGTGTGTTTTGGTTCTGTCTGCCTGCCACTGTTTGTGTGTGTGTTTCCAGTTCCAGTCAATGAAGTTTCCAGCTCGCTGTGCTCCATGTCTCACTGGGAGGAGGAAGCTGATACTGTAGAATGCTTCAACATGACTCTCATAATAACCGAGGAGAGGATATTAAAGCAGCCTTTTCACCCGCTGTTAGGCACAGATTATGGTTAAGGAGCAGTTGTCTGATCAGACCTCGCCCTCTCTTCTGATTTATTTCGTTGTCCATCTTGTTCACACCCTGTTACATATCTTTTTCACTTATATTAAATTACCTCTTCAGAAATGATTAGATCTCATAAGCACCTGCTGTCACTGAAGGTAGATAAAATATATCTTTGTAATTTGGTACAAAATGTAATAATAGGGTCATCACACCTAAACTGACTCCGCATTTTACTTGCCAGGCTCTTTATCCAAGATTTTACTGAGAAAGCATATTAAGGTGATGCTTCGCTGATGATCTCATCCTTCCCACAGTGATGGTTGTTGATGTTATGGTGATAATCAGTTTGTAATTTTTCATGCACCTACATTTTCATTTATCTCTACATAAATTATGTGTCTTCCCAGCTTGTCGTTTAACTTGTTATATTAGTGCTGACTGCAGCGAACAACATCTCACTGTGAAATTCATTTCAGGGATGTAATGTTATTTACGCATGCCCCCCTCTTAGCTTCACTCCTTCTGTTTCAGTCTGCCTCTATGTGTCCCCACATTCCACACTCTTATACCTCTCTCCCTAATGTCTCTCTGTTTGTGTCTCTCTGTAATGAATCCTTAATGTCTCTCTCTGCTGGGGGTGAGACAGAAATGAAGTGTAATTCTACCTGTCAGGGTGAAGAGCACACTTTTAAATGTTTAATAGTTAGCACCCAAGCTAACTCAAGCAGTAGAGTCCACTCATCTCAGGGGCTAGAGGCTAATAGGCTAATTAATAGGTTAAAGAGATCAAAAAGATTTTTTTGGCATTATACTAAGGTACAATAAAGTTGCGAATGGCTTCTCTGTGTGCATTAGAAAATATAAACATTAAAAAAAAACATAAATTAAAGTAGGAACAGACAAACATCAGAAATAGCAGCAGCATTAAAATAAACTAAGATAGTGAACAGCAGTACCTCCTTAACATCAGCATGTTAGCATTGTCACTGTATAAATGTTAGATAGCTAACATTAGAATTAAGTTCAAAGAAGTGCTTAGTTGGCAGTGCACAAAAAGATATTTTTAAAGGTCCAGTCCATCTTCATTCTTTTCCAGGTTTTTCACATGGAATCTCCTACTCAACCGTTAGCAAAAAACAGTGACATGGGATACAGTTCTGATGCCCTCCCCTCCCTCAACCAATAAGTAACATGTAGCAACATCGTCATGGAGATTCTTCAGATTTTAATACATGAAAAAATAAATAAATGAATAATGGACAGGCCTTTAAAAATCAGCATCTGCCTATAACCTGTTTGTTAATCTTTACAGTCTGTCTAAAACAGTCTCAGTGACTGATGATGTGACTCACATTCTGATGAGTTAAACCCTTTCTGACATAGATAACTGACTTTCTCATGAAATGATGGACAGACTTGATACAAAGGATCTGTAAAACTAACCATTGTGCCTTTATGACTGGACAGAAGATGAAGTGATTGACACGAATGTCTGATTATTGATGATTTTCTCTGTCCTGTAGGAGGAGAAGGAGCAGCTGATTGAGTACCGGAGTACGGTGGCGAGCTTGGTGGGCCGGGCCAAGACGGTGGTGCAGCTTCGCCCCCGCAGCGCAGATAGCACCCTGGGAACAACAACACCCATTAAAGCCATCTGTGACTACAGACAGATAGAGGTATGGGACCCACCATGTATTAGGCTTCATGAACATGCTGGTCTGCATGTTTTCTCACAGAAATAAAACTTACTGTCAGTTTCTGATGCTGAAAACTTAGAAATCTGTTTGTCTAGCTGAGCTAAAATAAGCCAGTCTTTGCTCTCAGATGCATGCGTTGATTAAAGTTTATATGAGGAACTCTTTGACTTCCAGGACAAGGTTTTGTATCCTGTTTAGTTCCAGCTCACCACTGACCTCACCACTCTATTGTTTTAACCCTCACCACCAACCGCCTCCTCTCTGCCCTGCACTTCCTCTCCAAGCCCCTTCCACAGCCACTTTGTGGCTGCTCTATTTTAGCTGCATCCTGGACATTCCTTTGTCTTCAGATTGATGAGTGTGTCTACACAAAGTATTTTCTCAGCCTAGATGGTCCATACTGATGAATAGATTGCTGCAGTGGATTTTTTATTTTTTATTTTTTGGTAACTGCTCCAACTGTTTTCACTTCATTTTAACTGGCAAGTACAAATAGCAGCACTCAGTTTGGAAGCTGAATAAGCAATAGATGATCTTTGCCTTCGAAAAATCTGCGACTGGATCTTTGTCAAACCCCTAAAATAGCCCAAAGTTTTGTATTGTTTTTTCCCCGCAGTGCTGCTTTTATATAACGTAGATAGAAACAAGTGAAGTCTCTCTCTTTCGGCCTCTCACTCTCAGCTGTGATGTCCTCAGGGAATCTAAAAGCCAATCAATTATACATCTGCCTCATCCCCTTTGCGGGCTCAGTTGAAAAGGACCTAGCACTCCCGCAGGGTGGACATGCTGCTGCTGCCCCTTATGCTGCTATTTTTAGTTTGCTGTGTTAGATTCTCCAGGGTCAATTTGTTCACTGAAGCATACTGTATGTGAGGTGTTGTATCCAGGTGAAGAAGGAAGGTGGTTTGGTCATCTACTGCATCACTGATCTGAAAAAAAAGAAAAAAGGAAGATACAAGCTGCCACAAAACTGAAAGTTACACTAAAACAAATCAGTGTGTGCTGATATTCACCAAACGTCTGGACAAACGTGCACATGACCAAAAGTAATCTTTCTCTCCTTCACTTTCCTGTGTCTCCTCCTCTCTCCATACCCTCATGTACCTTTTTTGCCTCTCCCTTCTCACTCCCTTCTCGTCCTCCTCCTCCTCCTCTTCCTCATCCTCTTCCCCATCCTCTTCCCTTCCTCTCGTCTGTCGGCTGGGCTGGCAAGACAAACGTTCAGGTATAGCTGCCTATATTCTCCCTCTCTCACCTCAGATTCTTACACTGCACACACTGCACTGCCCTGGTTGCTCCTCTCTTATCAGCTGATTCTTGGTGTTACTGTGAATTTAATACCAGCCTGTGTAGATCTCTCAGAATAAGATTAGCTAAACAGTAGGTGTCTGTTAACCTTCCATTCATTGGATTTTTCTACCCTGAAACAAAATCGGAAATGGAAAACTAAAGTAAACCTGTTTCTTTTAATTTTGTCAACTATACAGAACTCATACAAAGTATTTTACCAAGCCAGTCAACACAAAAAAATCCAATCTTCATCACAATGAAATGCTAAATTGTGGCTAAAGTAGTAAATGACAAAGGCTTCTTACTTGAAAACCTGGACAGTCCAATGACAGTGTCACTGTCTTTAAAGGGACTGTTCACCCTAAATTCAAAGCACATATTTTTTCCTCTTACCTGTAGTGCATTCATCATCTAAATTGTTTTAGTGTGAGTTGCTGAGATGTCTGCCTCCTCTTGAATATAATGAGACTAGATGGCGCTCAGCTTGTGATACTCAAAGCGCCCAAAAAACAAATACATTTGAAAAACTAAACAGCAATGTCTTTCCAATAATCATGACCTGGTTACTCAGGATAATCTGCAGACCTTGTTGTGAGCAGTTGCAAGTAGGAACAAGTTATTTTTTTTCCTTCTGAACCACACCCATCCACCATATCACTGCACAGATGGACGCGTGCTTCTACTAATGGACGAAAGACTTGTACTGGAGACGCTAATGGCACTGTCTCGGCTGAGCTGTAATGTTAACAAGTCAGCGAGCATGGTGATATGGTTTTTGATTAATCAATTTGTGGTCAATTATTAAATTAATCGCAAACTATTTTGATAATCGGTCAAACCGATTAGGTTTGACTATTTTTTGATTCCATCCACTTAAATGTGAGTATTTTTTGGTTTCTTTACTCCTCTAAGACAGTAAACTGATTATATATGGGTTGTGGACAAAACAAGACAGTTTATTTTGGGAAACACTGATCGATATTTTCAGTTTTTTGTCATTTCATAGGTAATCGACAGATTAATTGATAGTAAAAGTAATCGTCAGTTGCTGCCCTAAATAAAATAGTTCCTACATGAAACTGTTCACAAGGTCTTTGAGTAACCAGGTATCTTGAGGTATCTTGAGCAACTGAGTCATGATTTCTTGATGTATTTCTGACTTTGTTGTGAACTTCCCCTTTCATGAAGTAGGCTGCTCTATGAAATGAAGAGGACGGGAGAAAAGATGGTAGACACTGTTTCTTAACTGTGTCCACCATTTATTTAGTCTCCTGTTGCACATTTGAATACTTTCATACTCTCAAGAGGTGAAAGGTGAGGATAAAATTGATTTTAAAAAAGTTGATAAGGGCAGGTGGCAATCAGTGAGCTGAACTGAACTGAACTGAACTGAACTGAACTTAACACAGTCCATGCCTCTGAGGCTCATTCAGTCAGTCAGATGATAACAAGTCACAGCTTTAAGCTTTAATCTACATTTCATGTATTTACTGTATGTGCATAGCTTTGCATTATTGATGTATTGATGTGTGTGTGTGCAGGGAAGGGGTGAGAGAGGGTGGCGGGTGGGGGAGGCAGTACAGCGGTAGCCTTTAATGCGCAGCTTTAAAACTCTTCCCCACAGTCATGGCTTTGCCTTGTGTTTATTTTAGAGCTGATTCTAATCTCAAACTCTGTCTTTTTGTCCTGCGCTGGGGTTCTTAAAATCACCATGTCAGTAAATGGTTTTCCCCTGTTGGTGAACTGCTGCTCAAGGTGCATTTGTGAAACCCAGCCCAGGTATTAATATTTGCTGCTTTCACAATAAAAGCTTTTAGGTTAGAGGTGCCAAGCAGCTTTCAGTCCATATGTTGAGGACTCTAATGTCACATCATTTTAGGGCTTCTGCTAACATCATGAAGTTCATGAATGTTTGCATTTTGTGTTGCATTCTGAGTTTGTTCCTATCAGCTTTTGGTTTACATGTTTTCTCTACTCCCCTCTCTTACTTTCTTCCTCTTTTTCATCTAATTTCTCCTTCATCCATACTGTCTTCTAACCTCTGTCATTTTTCTTTCACCTCTGTGATACCCTGACTGTCTATTAATTTTCACTCTTACTTTTCCATCTTGTTCTTCATGTTCTCTCCCTCTGTTCCCTTCCTTTTCCCCCAACATCTGTCTTTCCATAATCTCCATTCCCTGTTTTCTTTTCTCTTTTCCTTCATTTCCTCTCCCCCCTCTCCATTTGTGCTCCATTTATCCTCCATCTATCCCTCTCTTTGTTCTGTTTTTGCATCCATCCTGCACCCCTTCCTCCTCTCAGATAACAATAAGCCGAAGCGAGGAGTGCGTGCTGGAGGACAACTCTCAGAGGACCAAGTGGAAGGTGATCAGTCCAACAGGGAATGAGGCCATGGTCCCCTCAGTGTGTTTCACTGTCCCGCCTCCGAACCAGGAGGCCATCGACACAGCCAGCAGGTGAGAGAAAAACTTTAAACTTAACATTTAGCACAATTAGTGTGGTTCTGAGTCCACACAGTGTTTTGAAATTGTGAGCAATGGTTGTAAAGTTGGTGATGAGGTGTGGATGTTTTTGGTGAAACTTGGATCCAGGGGACAGTAGACTGCCTTGTTATTTGACAAGACAGGTGATGATAGACAGGAAAGGTGGGAGAAAGAGAAGCGTTGACATGCAGCAAAGGTTCATGAGCTGCATATGGCCGCCGTGATAAGGAGTTAGCCTTAGACGTGGGTCACACACTCAACCACGTGAGCTACCAGGGCGCCCTGTAGAGTATGAATTTATTAATTGAATCCTTTAATGGTGGTCGAAAATGGTCTTAAGTTTGCTCCAAGCCTACGGGTAGAGTTCAGATGCCTCTGTCATGTTGTTACAGTTGTTTTTTGTTACAAAAAAAATGTATTTAGACAAATGTTATTTGACTCAACACATTTATTGTCATTTTTCCTTGCTTATAATTTTGAGCTGACAATTTATGTATTTACTCAGAAGTGTACATCTATATTTTCACGTTTAATGTTTATTCTTATTGCAAAATTGACCTAATATTTAATTAAACGATTGCATTAAAAGATCTTACATTCAATTGTGATACATGTACACACCTTGATTAACACTCATGTTCTGTGTGTGTGTGCGTGCAGGGCAGAGCAGTTGTACCAGAAAGTCATGTCTCTGTGGCATCAACTGCATATAAACATGAAGAGCGTGGTGTCTTGGCACTACCTGCTGAAAGACATCAGAACTGTCTCTGGATGGAACCTGGACACGGTGAGACTCAGTGTGTATGTGTGTGTGTGTGTACTCTTCTTTTTTAATTCTGTTTTGTTTCTTTGCTTTTCTTCTGCTCTTTGGACTGAACGTCTCCCTCTGCGTGTCACCTGTCAGGTCCGTTGTCAGACTCCGGCAGAGCGGCAGCAGGTCCTGGGTCACCTGGAGTCCCAGTTGGCCGACTTCCTGTCTGACAGCAAAGAGAGCGCTCTGTTCACGCCGGGCGAAAGACGAGATCTGGAGAAAGAGGTTCAGCAGGCGCAGCAGCACTGCCAGGACCTGCTGCTCAACATGGAGACAGGTGAGATGGGATGGATAAAATATATCCTCACTGACAGAAAAACACCTCCTAAACATTTATACTGACAATTACAAGTGGTGGCATGTAACTAAGTGCATTTACTCAAGTACTGTACTTGGTTAGTTGCAGCCCTAAATAAAATTTGATGTGCTTGTATTAGGTTTTTTTTTCATGCTACTTAATACTTAATACTACATAATACTCCAACACATTTAAGAATAAATTATCAGTATTATACCTTGTACTGCACTACATTTATGTGATAACTTTAATTAATAGATACCTTAATGTTTAAGGCTTTGGAGCATAAAGGCTTGTCTTGTTAAATTAACAGTTAAGTACATGTGGAAGAGAAACAAATTGTCATCCTTTCCAACAGACATTAAGTCAAAGACAGAATTTTAAATCAATCACAAGAAATCATAGTAAACCGGACCATTTCATCATACATGTACATGTGTGAATAATCCCTCTTAATGGTCATAATTCATTATCAGAACGACCTTCTTAAATTATGTATTTATCCATCCTGTTAACACATTAAATTCCAAGAAAACTGGAAAAAACATTTCACATTCTCTGCAAGGGGATTTTCCACTTTCACTCAGGTTTACACTCTATTTCTTACATGATTTTCCTAGCTTAGGCACACACCATTCATTTATGGTTCCTTAAATAGTTTTTTTCAAACAGCGTCCCTGCTGAGTGCTGAACCACTGTCTGATCATCAGCCAATCAAACTGAAGCAAAACAATGGCTCTGTATCAAACTGACACTCTTCACAGCAGGGTAGCATCTGAAACTCTGCAGTGTTAATCTGTTAGTGAAAAAATGCCTGTTCATCAGAAAAAGTGTGAATCAGTATTTTGGCCTGTGAAAAAATGAATTACTGAAAGACGTTGCATGATGATTAAGTTCAGCATGGACTCATACCAAATAAAACATATCAAAGAATGATATGAATCTTCATTTTATTATCTCTGAACAATGAATACTGAGTATTGTGACTCTGAATAAAACAAGCAAATGGCTGCAGTGTTACTGTTACTGTTGTTGTTAATGCCCAAAATAACTCTTCTTTCTTCTCGTCTTTCTGTTTTTTGTCTCTCCAGTGGAAAAGGATGAGTCAGTTTCTCGTTCGTACCTGTCAGAGCTGCAGAACATCACCCTTCGCCTGAACGAGGCCGAGCAGAGATTGATGAGGGGAATTGAGACTCCGCCCCCCAGCCGGCTGTCAGGTGACAGCGCTGACAACACAGTCCAGATTGCAGAGCAAGAGGTCAGTTTGAGCCCCATCTGGTGGTTGAAATGGGCAATAACACCCCTTTATAAAATGAATATTTTGAGTTTTACCATTTGATGCTTCTTGAAAAATATTTTTTATGTATGGACTAGAGAGATTACTGTTATACACTGTTACTGTATACTTAAAGGAAAATTTAAAAAATCTGATGAAATTTTGATCATAAAAGTTATCGTTTTTATTTTACTAATGGTACCGATTAATCTGCCTTAATAGGCCTAATCAAAGTTTTGTAAACATTAATGTTTGAGGAGGTTTATCAAAAACAAAACCCTAAAGATGTATTGAAAACAGAAGCAACAGAAGAAGACTGTGGTGTTTTCAGTGTCATCTATCTGTTAGTCCCTAATTAAAACCTAATACTTAGTCCCTCATTTAGCTTTCCATTTTCACTTACTTAAAATCACTTTCCTCATCTAGAAGCTGCAGTCAGAGTTGGACAGCCTGCGCTCCGGTTTGGGCGACGTGTCTCGTCGCTGCGTCAGTTTCTTTGAGGAGAAGCCAACATCCTCCAGCGTCCCAGTCCTCCGATCTGAACTCAATCTGGCTGTGGAGAAGATAGACAAGCTGCACAATCTCTCGTCTGTCTACCTAGAAAAGTTAGTGAGCTTTTTCTCCCTCAGACAGTTACAACCTATACTTTTATTGGTTAACTCAGAAATACACATAAATGTTTCACTTACCAAGTGTATCATAATTTTCTTCTCTTTGCCTTTTATCTCCTCAGGTTAAAAACTGTAGACCTCCTGTTACGTAGCCTGGATGAAGCTGAGAGCCAAGTCAGGAAATATGAGAGCAGACTAAGTGAAGAAGACATCGTTCCTGCCGACACGTCAGCCATTAAAAACCTCAGAGATCAGCTAGGGGTAAGAAACACATTGTCACATATTCTCCTATTATGACCAGCGGCAGAAAATTGGTGAGAAATAATTTGACGACTCTCTTTTGGTTCTGTATCTGCTTATCATTTTCCAGAAGTGGCAGGCTGAACTTGCTGAGCAGGAGCACATTTTCCAGTCCCTGCAGTCGGAAGTAGCTCGGGCCAAGGAGGTGGGGTCTAAGCTCAGTAGACTCCACCCAGACCGCAGCCCCGAGCTGGAACGCTACCAGGACAGAGCCAATCAGATGGCAGAGAGGTGGAGCGGAATCAAGAGACAGATGGACACACGGTGAGCAGGAGAGCACGAAGTTGAGAGAAAAGATTTGGGAAAGAGAGGTGGACGAGGAGGAAGATGAATTATTACAAGTCTTGACAACATTTCAGCACCTGTGTTCTGATCTCTGATCATTTAGAGAAAGAAAAACTTGTAATGATCTATTTTCTTGCTTAAAAACACAAGTATACATACTGAAATTAAACGTTGACTCTACTTAAAATAAATATTTTTATGTCTTAAATGTTCTGAAAGTCTTTGTCTGTTTTATTGCAGACGGACAGATCTAGAAGCTCTGGGATCGGCCCTGCAGCAGTACAGAGACGGTCATTCTGCTCTGATCAAGTGGATCGAAGAAACGACAGAGAGACAAGAAAGCACACAATCTGGACAGAACGACAGCAAAGCGCTGTCTGAACAGCTGGCCCAGCAGACGGTCAGTCACTCTGATTTCATGGACTGTGATCAGTAGATTAATAGACTGACTGGATGGTTACCTGGAAGGACAATAATAAAATGAGTGGTGTATTTGTGGTAGAAATGTTGGTTTTCATAGAATGTTATAGAGCTGAAAAACAAAATGGAACCCACACATTGTGTCCGGCAACCTTAAATAAAATGTTTTTGTCCGATTTCTTTCCTCAGGCATTAGTAGCTGAGATTGAACAGAACCAGACCAAACTAGACGAGTGTCAGACTCACTCCAAACAGTACTGCACCTCAGTGAAGGTAAGAGATTTTTTTTTTTCAAACGCAGAATGTCAATGGTTTAAATTATCACTGTATTGATCTAAAATATTTGTAAATGCATTTGATGCATGTCAGTTTAGTTGAGCTAATATTACATTTTAAAACTCAAAGATCCTCTCTCTTGTGTTATGGTTGCACAGCTACTTCAACTTACTTATGTCTCACTGTTGCTGTATTCTGCAGGATTATGAACTACAGCTGATGACCTACAGAGCCTTTGTCGAATCTACACACAAGTCACCTGTCAAGAGGAGGAGGATGCACTCTTCCTCTGACGCCATCACTCAGGAGGTATGTTATACTCTTTTCATAATTATCACTAAGTTTTTGAATATTGAGGTAATTCATCTATATCCA
>JAJHUR010101272.1:0-11220 GCA_027495735.1 Lutjanus campechanus | reverse complement strand
AAACACTGCTGTTAGATTCCTGAGGGTCCTGCCTTTTTCTTGAATTGCACCATAAACAAGGAATGTAAAAGGCCAAAAGTATGTTCCCAAGAGGCAACACTGTACCATAGAGGGTTATTCTGTGTTTTCTTACTTCCACAAATTGAAATTAATTGAAAAGATTTGATTAAAAAACCCCAAACAAACCAACAAATTCTATAAAAAGACCAAAACCAACAATACTTAAGTCGGTCCTCCCTACTGAAGATGTAAATCTGTAAAAAAATTTGCTGAAACAGGGGTACACAGTATATTTTTCAACCACTGTTGTTGCACTAATGAGTATTTATGCCAACAGTATGGGCAACGTGGGATTGACTAAAAATAAACCGTGTCTGTGTTCATGGTAACGAAGGAACTTGTCACCCAGTGCGACAGCGCGGCTTTGTCATGTAAGAGTTTCTGGACAACAGTCGAGGTCTGTGCCTCAGAGGAATAAACGATATTAGACGTACTGGACCTCGCGGACAGAGCTTGTTAGGAGGATCAATTGATTGTTGGTTTTGCTCGTTTAATGGCATCTGTTGACAGTAAGAAAATAACAGAATATCGCCGGTGTTAACCATCTCTTTTTTTTATCCTCTAAGAATCTGGAAACTGTCATCCATGCTTTCATTGCCTCCCACTGAGACTATTGTTACTCACTGTATTCCTGTCTCATTCAACACTTCCTCTCCAGATTTCTGCTCAAGTGCTGCAGCGAGACTACTTACAAAATTCATTACAAAACCTACAAGGAGTCCACAAAATGTTCATTTTAGTATTTCTACGCTCGTTACCCATATGTTTTAGTAATACTTGCAAAATTGTAAATGATTAAAGGACATTTGGGATTTGGGCCTGATTATGTCATTGATTTATTAATCTCCTATGAGCCTGAATGCCGCTTGAGACCCTCCTGCTGCAGTAAGTCCTCAGTCAAAACTAAAAACCAGAGGAGACGGAGCTTGTGGAGTCGAGGCCCCCACGACTCTGGAACGACCTGCTGGAGCAGAACAGACAGACCAGCACCGTTTCTTCTTTTAAATCTCTTTTAAAAACACACTTCTGCAGAATTTCTTTCTCTTGAATTGTTTTTGTTTCTTCTTCGTTTTCTTTTTCCTTTACTTGTTTTGTTGTGGTTCAGTAATTCTGCCTCAGTTGTCATTTTTACTGTATCATTTATTTTTTGACCTTCCTTATTCACATAACAAAACAATATAAAAAAAAGAATAACAACAATAACAACACTGAAATAAAATGTGAGTTTATATATCTTATGTCACAATCTTCACATGTATTGCTTCTATTATATCTAGCCACTGTCGTTTTGTATGGGAGTCCACTCTATATCATTTCCTAGTAATTGCTTTCTTTCTAGCAGCCAGTAAAACCAAGTACTTATCTTCCTTACGCACTGGTTTCTCTACAAGGTTGCCAAGGTATCGTACTGTACAACTCCTGGATATTTCATACACGAGAGCCTCTTTCAGAACATCACAAACAATATCCCAGTACAGCTTGATATTCTGACAGCTCCAAAATACATCTGTGTGGTCGTCAGCATCCATCAGCAAGATTGCATCATGGCTAACCGTCTACTCTTGACTCTTGGGAGTGATAAAAAAAAAATGCATGTTGGGTCTTGCACATATTAAATGTCATCATCTGAGATTTTACAATTCAGTTGAGTTTCCTATTTCACTTTTTCTCACTTTTTTTCGCTTGTAAGCACTGGTCACAGTCACTCTGTTCACTACGATGGACGGGTGTAACTTAATTTCCTTAGTTGTAAATATCAAAAGAAAACTTGGTTCTGCGGTTCATGTTTCTCCTTCAGATCCTTAAAGCTCCACTTTTCAACTTCACTGTTTATACATGTAGCTGTGATGCCTTCATGTGTCCAGTATCTGAATCTCATGTTGTATGCGGCTGGTTTAAAAGGTCACCCGTCTCAGGGCTCTAATATGAATCTCCCATTTATATATTTTCACTATATTAAACCAAATTTCCAGGGTATGTGTTGTTACTGAATTGATTCTATGCTTCATTTCCCCAAATGATTCACCTGTTGAACTGTATCTGATATTCTTGAATGTGTGTTTCTGTATCTTTCCGTTTGGCAGTGTTCTACTTAATTTATCATGCTATTTCTTTGTTTTGATGTGTTTGTGAAGCACTTTGCGACCTGTATTTGAAAAGTGCTATATAAATAAAGTTATTATGATTATTATTATCCTTTAAGGCACTGGTTCTCAATCTGGGGGTTGGGTGATGCAAGGAGGTCACAGATCATTTCTGGGGGTCTTCAAACGGTTGTGGAGAAAAAACTAAAATAACATATTTGGTGCATACAGCATGAAATGCGAGCCAGGAAGCAGCTCTCAGATATGACAGCCCTGCAAAGACATTCAACATGAGGGACAAACAATAAAAAATATGCAAAATACAGCTCATCTCAAGAAATGTAACTGCCATCTCACTAACAATGCTTGAACTCGAGTCAGCTGAGATGTCCGTCTCCCTTTAATGTTTCCATCTGACACATTTTAAAACGAGAACCCCGTGAAAGTGTATTAAATATGTGCATTTAATTAACAGCTGCGTATATGATGTAACGTTAATACTAAAAGATTGAGGATAAAGCTACCTTACACCCCAGCAAACATTGGTTAGATGGTGAAATATGACAAATGTGATAGCAGACAGAAATACACTCATTAACGTGGGAAAGGAACTACAGGGACTCAATTAAGTGCAGCCGATTTTGAGACGTAACACAGCCTGACCAGCTGGACCGCCACGGTCCTAGAAAGAGAGCCAGAGCTACGCTAACCCGGTTTAGACCTCAGAGAGTTAGCCAGAGAGCGATGCATCGTCATCGGCACACTTAGATTCTGCACCAACCTACATCATCCCCCTCAAACGCCCCCACATAACAAATCATGTTTACATACAGCTGGGAATAAACCATGAGTTTGGCAAATGCAGCAGCAACAAAAGTGTGGCTGGAGGTAACATTACTGCAGCTAGCTAGCTAGCGTTAGTTAGCCAGACATGCTACTGTTCGCAGCTTACATCAGAGCAGGTAAAGGCAAAGTTTAATCCATTCCCCACATGTGTGCTCTTGTGTTTTACACTTGAAAGCCAGTGTCCAGACTCATTAAACACAGAGTATCACTGGTGTCAGAGCCTCCTGCTCACTGCTTCAACACGGAGAGAATGCAAAGCTTGACAGGCCTGCGGTGCCCTAGTTACGGTTGCTAAGCTATGATTGGACAGTTGCTGTTCACAGGAGGGGCTTAGCGAAGGGGTCAATTTGATTTTAGAAGACTGCATCAGTGTATGTGCATGTCTCACCCTGTGAATGATAATCTAAAGCTGCGTTCTACTTCTTTACACATGGTGACTTCCAATCACAATGAGCCCATTTCCATATCTATCTTTCAGATCACAACAGCAGCGTTCTAGTTTGGCTGCAAAGTAACAACTGCACATTTTCCTTCTCATTTCCTTCACTTTTAAAAACGCTCTCTAACTTTCAGAGGCGTGTGTGAGGAATTTAAATGCGGACACTCTCGCACTCTCGAATGGCTGAGCAGTCATAAACATCCACTGTGTGTGTAACTTATCACAGTCAGTGTGGACTCCAGATGTCCCGCACTGTCGCACGGATCAAGCAAAGCTCATTTACATAATCACATTCAAATTGCTTGATAAACTCAACATGGAATGTTTTTTCTTCCTCCCCCCGCTGAGCGCCGAAATAACCATTTCACTGCACGTTTGTGTGTGAAGAAACAGACAGACGTAATGGAGGGAGAATGAAACGGAAGGAGGAAATGAGCGCGGCGTGTGCGAGCCTCTACTTGTGTGGGAAGAGTCCAAGGAAGGTCTGTGTGCCAATGTTTGTGGGCAGAGTTTGAAAGCCAGAGGCAGACAAAAACCATCAGATCCACCGGATCAAAAAGCCAGGGGTTTTCATTTCTCATGTGTGACTCAATTTTCGTTGTAAATCTCCAGTGACGTTATTCAGCATAATTGGGAAGACGTTTTTCTTACTACATCACCGGAGCAACCGCAGCTGCTTTTTCCAACAATGCACCTTGAAAAGCAGAATTTAAAAACAACTGTTGTGACGAGGCCAAGAGTTGACTAACAGGGAAAATATCAGGTATACAATGTAGTCAACCAATCAGAGCAAAGCACACAATGAACACGTGTGGGCACAGAGCCTGGTGATGTTGGCCTGCTGACAGAAACCACAGTGTTGTTTTTCCACCTCATATAATAAGGACCTCACATGGCTGATATTCAATAGATAAATACTAGTTCATGAAATAAAAATGACACAAAAAATAAGCTGAAATGGGGGATTTTGAAATGAAAGTACTGGAATAAAATTATGTCAAGTAAACCTGTTGCTGAAAATGAGAAAGATGAAGTATAACATCTAATAAAACTGACTTTAGATTTAATCATTTCTTAAAGCGATATTCCACCCCTAGATGATAATCCACTCCATATGTACTCACCACTATGCCGATGTGAGGATGGGTGAAGATCTTCAGTTCACAAAACAATCCTGGAGTTTCAGCAGAAAACAGGGTTGCAGCCAAATCCAGTAAAAAAAAAAAGCTTCTGTGGTGTAATCCAAGTGTCTGTGAGCCGCGACATTAAAATTTAACCACAAAAGACGCCATTTACACCATGTTTTTAGCCGAAATGTCAACTGTAGCCTCCCAGGTAGCATGTAAACATGGCGTCGATGTATCGTGAGACTTTGTATATCTCGCAATATTTTCACAGGTGCATCCATTAAGAGATATACGAAGTCTCACGATACATCGATGCCATGTTTACATGCTACCTGGGATGCCATAAAAACATGGTGTAAATGGCGTCTTTTGTGGTTAAATTTTAATGTCGCGGCTCACAGACACTTGGATTACACCACACGAGCAGGATGGAGACATTTTGCATTTGTTTTGTGTTATTTTTTTTTACATTTACATTTGATCTCCATTCACTGCCATTAGCTGCAACCCTGTCTTTTAAAGGCTAACTGTGTTCATTTACCTCGTACTTCAAACAGTGGATTCACGGTTTAATCACGGTCATGGTTAAAAATACAGACTCATATGCATCAAGTTGGGAAAGTATTTCAAAGAGAAAGCAAGACTTGAGTCACAAATTTGGTGACTTGACTAGACTCAACTTGACAAAATCGAAGAGGACTTGCAGCTCGACTTGAACTTTAACAGCAGTGACTCACTTCAACCTGAGCCCTTTGACTTGATCATTCTTGATGTCTTCCCAAAGTCCAAAGACCAACAGGTCTGTTGAAAAGTGAACAACAAATCACTTCATTTCACTTCATTCATGAATCCACAATGTTACCATTGTTCATCCTCAGCAAGTCGAGACTTAAAGGCAAACTACGACACATAGACGCATACAAAAATAAAAGTGTTTGGCAGTAGAGACGCATCTGCAGAGACACATCTGCAGACATGAATTACTCATTGTTTTGCTGTACATGTGATGCTTTACCAACTCAAAACACTGCTGTTTGACATCCGGGGATTCTACTTTTATTTCCCCAGATCCACTTTGTTTGAGCCAATTAGAAGATAAAAGGCAGCATCCAATCAAGTTGCAGGAGAGAACCATGAAAAAATAATGTAAATTACTGAGCTCCAAGTTGCATGAAGCCAAATATACTTTCATTCACTTACAAAAGCTATGGTGGTCAACAAAAACAAAAAAACAAAAAACAAATTGCAGTTTGCAAAACATGCAGGTTGATACTTTCAGACGGAGACTTCGTTTGACATTTGAAGTCGGACAAAGAAAACTAAGTCGAGCCTTTGTTGTTAAAATGGCATGAAGAATGTATAATGATGTAAAAGTTTAGGACTTGAGACTTACTGCATTTATTTATTTATTTATTCTGCACATTTCAACCAACATATACTCTTATTTATATTAATCTCGCATCTTAACACACTTATTTATAGACCACAACTTTCAGCATTATTGTTTATGTTTTTTTTTTAATGTATATGATTATCTATATTGTTGTATACATATCTAATTTATGTCTATTTTTTTATTTTCTCTCTCTATATATATATTTTCATATAATGCACATATTTTTACTTAAATTTTATTTCTATTTTCTCATAATTTCTCTATGCTTATATATATTTCTATTCTTGGATGGAAGCAACCGCAACGAAACCCACTTTCGCCCGAGGATCATAAAAGTACTTCTTTGTTTTGCTTTCTCATTCCTGTCAGTCTTGACTTGGGACTTGAGACTTAATCAACTTACTGACTTGCAAAACAATGACTCTGGTATCCCACCTCTGGTCACTGTATATATTCATATGTCATATAGATGTTTTAATAATAGCAATTTCCATGTCATAAACCCTCCCTGTGAATCTCTGATGTTGTAAAAACTGTAAAAAAAAAAAACTGAATTCTAGCCTGAGGTGTAACCGCTGCCTGATGATTCTTTGGTTTCATCATAGCAACCGTCTGACAGCTCACTCGGTTGTGTAATCGGTAATCAGAGGCGAGATGGCGGCTTCCTCGGTCCCCACACACCTGAGCAGAGAAATGTCTGATTATGCTTGGCCTCTCTGTCGTGCTGTTCCACCAGCTGTTGCCACATGCACGGCTAAAAGCCGGCCTCCTCCCCTGCGTTCCCTCCCTCGCTGCCTGAAACCCTGCCAGTGCTACAAGCCTGTCTATCTCCACCGCTGCAGCACAGTAATCTATTATACATCCATTGTAATGAAAACATACTTAATTCATAATGTTTACTGCAGGAGAAAAATGGCTTGTCAACCTACAGAACAGAACAGACCGCTACTGCATCGCTGACAAAAACTTACATTATGTGAGCGAAGCGGGCCAGAAAAGGCTCATTTTGACAATCTATTATTGTTTGAGGCTACTTGAAGGTTGACACTTTCAGCTGACCTTGCATGAAATGATGACCGTTTTCTATTCCCAGAAAACACATTTATCACATCACACTGACTGAGGGTGAAAGGGAAGGGGTTGCCCTCTGTACAGAACATAAGCCAAAGTAATTAAACTACAATTACACTTTAGACAATTAGCTGATGGTCGTGTCCACAGTGATTTACAGGGAGCACAGAAATAGAACAAGCTCAGAGAAAACTTTACACGGCTCTAATAAAGCCAAAACCACTGCTGCTGTTCTTGAGTATCAGACATAATAGAAGCACTAGGTCAACTGAAGGACCAGTGTGTGTGATTTGCACATGGAAGAAAGCCCTTTCTGGCAGAAAGGCTTTAGGAAGTGAGATGACAGTGTAAAGAGCGACAAAGTTCATATCAGGAGCAGACTGTGGTGGAATGAGTTAAGCATAAGACTTCCACCCAGGAGGCAGGGGTCTGACTCCCATGTAAAGCTTACTGTTGACTTATTATCTCCTGTTTTTTAAATATTTTTTTAAATTTCTGTTTTCTGTCGCAGTTTGTTTAGGTTTAGGCAACAAAACTACTTGGTTAGGTTTTGGAAAAGATCATGGTTTGGGTAACAAAACACTATTAATCACGCTTTCTGGCAGAAACATTTGAAAGCTAACTTCTCCCATGTGCGTAGGATTTAGTGGCATCCAGAGGTGAGCTTGCAGATTGCAAACACCTCGCCTCACCCTCCCCTTCCAAGCATGTAGGAAAAACTATGGCGGCTGCGAGACTCCTGAAAAAGTTATTTCCTATTTTATTTTTGTTCGAGTTCTCCCTCATTTGTCTTTGTTTACGATACATCCTGTATTTGCCTTTATCCCCGCCTTTTTTGATGACTGATTACTAGAGGTGCCACAGTTTCAATATAAAATCAAAACTCGATCTTGTTTTTTGCCTCCCCCACCTACATGTGGATTCCTGCGTGTCTGAGGGAAAAAAAAACAACACTTCAGATATGACACAGCGTAGCTTATCGACCATTATATCATACTTGATACCATATAGATTAAAGAAGAACTGGAAAATGTAAAAGATAGTTATCGGAACATAAAACCAACGATCTGTTGATCTTTAAAAAACAAGACACAATAGTCCAACAATTGCGTAGCCGTCTGTGCTAAAAAAAAAAGTTTTAATTGAAAAATTTAATCAAAGTGTGACCTTAAAAAGGAATCGTGACATCCCTACTGATTGGTATCCCCCAATTTGTTGCCAGTTCTTGTCTCTAGAGTCGTGTAGTGTAGCATTTTTCGCAGCTGTGTACTTTTTGGATTTTGACTCGGTTTTGGACTCTGCCGAGTTTTCTGGGGTTTTGGATTCTGCCCTTTTGGACTTTGTTTGCCTTGGACTAATCTGACCTTTGCCACCCTCCCCTCTGTGAGGCCTTGTGTTTTTTGAATTTTGAATTTTGAGCATTAAATCGTTTGAATTGCATGAGTCTGTCTCCTGTCTGCATATCGAGTCTGTCCCCTTGTTTGCTGCCGTGACACATACGTGACAATTTCTGCCATAATCTGTCAATAGATTCTCATAAATCTTACACACTGGATCGTTAATAAAAGCACAAATGCATTTACTTTACTTTCTGTCTTTGTCTTTATTACTGCCTTTTTTGATTACTGATTAGTTTCACCTGTCTCTTATCAGCTTCCTGTGTATTTAGTCTCTGTGCTTCCTCTTTTTTTTCCAGTTTATTTCCTTTAGTAAAACGCAAATGTTTTTTTTTTTTTGTGGGGGGGGGGTTTGCCTTGAGTTTTCTTGGACACTGAATTTTGTTTGCCTCTTTGGAATTTGTTTACCTTGGACTATTTTGACCTTTGCCTCCCTGCAGTCTGTAAGTTTCTGTGTTTTGAATTTTGAGTTTTGAGTATTCAATCATTTTCAGCCTGCCTCCCGTCTTATTTTTTCTGCCACCCTGCTTGACAGATACGTGACAATTTCTGCTATATTCTGCCAATAAATCCCCCTAAATCTTGGACACTGCGGCTTTAATAAGAGCACAAAAAGGGAAGAGCACACAAAGAGCAACAACAGCTAGATTCGTCATTTTTGATTTTAGATGACATCAGTCTTACTGGAATTGTTGTTTTTAACCAGACAGACAATGACAGTGTAAGTCAGAGAGCAGGTGGAAGTAATTACAGCTACACATGTATTAGCATGTCTTATAAACCACAGGGAGACGTGAAAACCCAGGGGACAGGATGCAATATCTCATCATGATGTATTTAAAGGTCACTGCCCCGTGTGTTCGAGCAGCAATGTGGCAGTTGCAAATTTCTGTGAGTGCAAAATCTAATTCTGTGTGTCCTTTACTCGACTCCTCTGCAGTTATATAGGCATGCTGGAAGTTTTTTTCTCCCTCCCAACAATCCAAACAGAGAGGGAGTTGAAGAGGGGGACATGTTTTGCAGAGCTGTTTTTACCTTGGGAAGGTGCCGCTGCGGCTTGTTGGATCGCAGCCGTCTCCTGGCTCAGCTTCTTTTTTGCCTCCAGGACTGGGTTCTCAAACTGGGTTTTCTGGTTGATGTGGCTGCAACACAGAGAGGCTCAGACTTAAGAGAAAAGACTTCCAAACACACACAAAATATAGTTTACACACACACACGCATTCTTGTACTTCTATCCTTGTGAGGATCCTCATTGACATAATGCAACCCTTTACCCAAACCCTGCCCATCTCAATCTGAACCCTAACCTTAACCTAATTCTTATCTAAACAAGTTTTATCCCTCAAGCAGCCCTTTAAGGGTCTGTCCAAAAGTGAGGACCAGCCAAAATGTCCATACTATGTCCTCACGGTTGACTAATGTCACTTCTGGGGACATCACATAGACTTGCATTCATTTCCTGCAGACCTATGTCCACAGTGTTTTTTTTTCTCTTTTTTTTTCAGTTGTTCTCAATGAGGAGACAGCGTATGCGACAGCAGGCGGCCGTCCAGTGAAAAAGCCCTGCACCCAGAAAATCTCTGAACTCTTCAGAAAGACGCTGATGGTGTCACTGACACTTTTTTCAGGCAACCAATCATGTATTAGATGTGGACTCGACATCCTGGTGACAAGAAAATGGATGAGAAGCTTGTTCTGGAAGAGTCTGAATCAAAAACACATATTTTTCTCCTGGCCTGTAGCGCTGTTCATCCCTCTAGATTTTTTTGGTGTGAGTTGCACAGATTTGGAGATACTGGCCATAGAGATGTCTGCCTTTTCTTCGGTGTAATGGGACTAAATGTCACACAGCTTGTGGTGCTCCACCGAAAAGCACCGAAAAAAAAAAAGACATTTGAAAAATGCAAAACCAGCGTCACTTCCCAGAAATCATCACCCGGTTAGATAATCCACAGACCTTATTGTGAACAGTTTCATGTAGGAGCTACTTTCTTTCTGAAGAGTTGAAACTGGTGTTGAATTTTTCAAAAGTACTTTTTGGCACTTTGAGCACCAAAAGCTGAGTGCCATTTAGTCCCATTATACTTGAGAGAAGGCAGACATCTCTACGGCCGATATCTGCAAAACTCTGCTACTCACACCAAAAGAATCTAGATGGATAAACAACACTAGAGGCCAGGGGGGAAAAAAGTACTTTTGATTTGGGGGTGAACCGTCACTTTAATCTTGGGCCAAGGGCCAAAAGCAGACACCTATTGTAAAATAAAGTTCCCTTAATTGACTGCCTTTCTGTGCAGTGTCACTCTGCCCACAGTACACAGATTAAAAACAATTAATAATTAGGGATCCAATAAATCTTTTTGAATTATCATTATTCTTTTTTGCTAGAAATATCTCTTTAGCCAAATCAAACTTTACGATAGACCAGCTTTGGCCTAAGTTAGCTACCTAGCTAATGTCAATCATAATATCAAAGCCATGCGCAATGTTTCTGTCTCTCACAACACATATGTCTCATCCCAGCATTAAAGTAATA
Organism: Lutjanus campechanus; assembly: GCA_027495735.1. NCBI lineage: Eukaryota > Metazoa > Chordata > Actinopteri > Lutjaniformes > Lutjanidae > Lutjanus > Lutjanus campechanus. The sequence goes on along the minus strand of JAJHUR010101272.1, from coordinate 264 downwards.
CTCCATTTTACATGATAACCCACTCAATATGTACTCACCCCTATGCCGATGTGATGATGGGTGAAGGTCTTCAGTTCACAAAACAATCCTGGAGTTTCAGCAGAAAACAGGGTAGCAGCCTCATCCAGTACAATGGCAGTGAATGGTGACCACGGATAAAACGTTTAAAAAAAGCACACAAAACAAACACAAAATATCTCCATCCTGCTTGTGTGGTGTAATCCAAGTGTCCGCGAGCCGCAACATTAAAAATTAACCACAAAA
>JAJHUR010101270.1:2474-12984 GCA_027495735.1 Lutjanus campechanus | reverse complement strand
TTCATTATTAGTTGGTTCTTTTCTTTTATGTTGTGTTTTGTTATTGTTAGGTCCTATTGTCTTAGTCTTTTCTATAAATGTAGATGGATACATTTATATTTATTATATATCATGTTCATTATTATTATTATTATTATTATTATCATCATCATTATATTATTAATAGTAGTATTCTAAGGAAGGATAGAATTATAGATTTATAAATCACTCTGCAGGGAGAGGGGGTGGGATTAGATAAGTTTCGACTTCTTCCCACTCCTTTTGAACAAACTTTACATTGTCTGTTGTTGTTGTTTTCTTTTCTGTTTGTTTATGTTCAAATAAACTTAAATCAAATCAAACCTATTATTAACAAAACTACAGAAATATGGAATCAGAGGTCTAGCACTTTCCTGGATATCCAGCTACTTAACTAATAGAAATCAATACGTGCAAATCAATAACAGTAAATCACTACTAAAGGAAGTTAAGTGTGGGGTGCCTCAGGGCTCGGTGCTGGGACCATTGTTGTTCATTCTCTACATTAAAAATATATGTGAGGTTTCAAAAACACTTCAAATCATTTTATTTGCAGACGACACTAACTTGCTATGCTGTGGAGATAATTTGGAACAACTTTTGGACACAGTGGCAGATGAATTAAAGAAACTGAAGAGTTGGTTTGACTCAAATAAACTCACACTAAACCTAAGCAAAACTAAATTCACAATATTTGGAAATAGGGCAAATAACTCACAAAAGAAACTCATGATAAATAACAGAAAGAGAGAGAGTGAACGAAATAAAATTTCTTGGAGTTATAATTGACAGCAAATTATCCTGGAAGCCACATATACAGTACATTACAGCAAAAATAGCAAAGTCAATTGCAACACTACATAAAGTCAAATATCTTCTAAACCAGCCATCACTATACACCTTGTACTGTTCATTCATTCTCTCATACATTACCTACTGTGTGGAAGTATGGGGAAACACATATAAAACAAACACGGAAACCATATTCAAACTCCAAAAAAGAGCAATAAAAATTGTAAATAAAAGTACCTACAGAGAACCATCAAACCCACTCTTCATCAAACTGAAGGCACTAAAATTCAAGGATTTGGTCGACCTCAAAACAATTCAAATCATGTACAAAGCAAATCAGAATCAGTTACCACAGGGCATCCAAAAGTTGTTTCAAATAAGAGAAAACAAACATAATCTTAGGGGGATATGCATTTTTAAAAAACAACCTGCACGTACCACCACAAAAATGCACTGTATATCAGTCAAAGGAGTTAATCTGTGGAACAGCTGCAGCGAAGAAATGAAAACCTGCAGATCACTAAATAAGTTCAAACAAATTTTTTTAAACCACATTCTGAATGGATACAAGAGAGAAACGGAAACATGAATTTATAACAATGGTCAATATACCTTTTTTTCTGATACATCTTCTTTTCTTCTGTGCTGTTTTTCCTACACATGCTCTGACTGACTAAATTATGAAAATGCAACAATAAAGGGGTAGGACTAGATAAGTTTTATGAACTTCATCCTACACCCTTTCGAACAAGGTATGATTATCCATATTGTTACAGAGCTGTCTCTTTAATTATTTTTCTGGCAAAGCACATTGTATATTTTATTTATTTTGGTTTTTTTTTAACCTGTTCGAATAAACAAATAAACTAAACTAAACTAAACTAAACTAAACACCACAGCCAGTCATGTGCTGGAACAAAAGCAGGCCCTACTCGGTAAGCAAAAGGCTTTAAATTAATTAAAAATAAAATATTTGCCTTTGTAATCGAAGTGAATTTATTTTAACTGTAGCATACAAAGCAAGCTTTTTATTAGCTTCTAATTTACCAGTCGGCTATTTTAAAATATAATTCCTAATGGAGGCTACTAGTAATTGGCTTTTTTTTTTTCTTTTTACCAGAACTGCCTAAACACAAACTGAAAACCGATGCTCTAACAAGGTGGAAGAGTTGCTTTGACATGGTTGATCGGTTCCTTGAACAGCAGGATTTAAGGGATTTAAGATTTTATTAGACCTAGTAACAAGGTGTGAAAAATATTTTAGTTAATTGAAATAAAAATAAAAACTAGACTTTAGAATAAAAATATTATAAAAAATATGATATTGTGTACACACAAAACTAACTAAAATAAAATCAAAATATACAGAAAATGTCTTTAGTTTTAGTGTTTGACAATTTGTCACACAACAAGCCTGAGGAGGCACTGGTGCATGTGTTTATTGAGACTTAGAGTCTAAATGACTGTGAGTCGTTGTGTTTGCGTGAATGGATGAACCTTAAAGCATACAATGTTGATTCCTTTATTTTAACTATTCCAATTCCTGTTCTCAATTCCCATCATCCTTACAGGTGAGGAAAGGTGCACATGACATCTGCACACTGATGGAGGCAGATGTGTCCGGCGCTGAACACCTAGTGAAGGCCCTCAAGCCCATGAAATTGGCCACCACCACAATGTCTGAGGAAAGCATGCCTACTCTCTCCATCATCACCCCACTACATGCACAGCTCTTGGCCGACTTCAAACAAAGAAGAATATATTATATTATTTATTTTATGACACATGTTATGCTATTAAATATATTATTAAATACAAAAGTTAACAAGAATAGATAAAACAATAAATGAAATAGAGTATGTAAACACCAATGTAAATTGCACAAATCCTTCATCACACAAATACAAATGAATAAAATAAAATAAATAAATCAATAATAAATTCACGTTTATGCAGGCACAGATTCGTGTTTTTTTTGTTTTGTTTGTTTTTTACATTTTCACATAACCCAATAAATTTAATTATATCTATGTTAATTTTATGAATGAAATACAATTTATTTGGAAGCAGCAGTTTGTGTTGTGTGGCCTGGGATCATAAGAGGTCAGTCTATCCCTCACCCCCCTCCTTGCTTTTCCTCTGAGAGTGAGACTCAACCTGCTCACAACCTCTGCAGTTGTGAGTTGATCCCCCTCCCGTCTCCCCCCTGCCTTTTCTTCTGACACACACAGCCGGTATGACTCTCAGTAGCAAGTTGACATGATAGTAGGGGCGCCCCTGCGCCTACTCCACTAACTTGACATGGAAATGAGCGGTATTAGTCCAGAAAACTGGCGATTTTTTTTTTTTTTTTTTTTTTTTTTTGAGGGCGCTCATGCGCCCCCAAATAGATTGCGCCCTGGATGGTTGCCCACATTGCCCATAGCAAAAACCACCCCTGCCCGCACCATGACCCGATGACCCGTGAAATCAAGCATGCCATCCGGGAAGATTTGAGGAAGAGATACACATCTACAAAAGAGAGGCACACACTCCATACAGCATCTTCCCTGGATCCTCGCTTTAAAGCTCTTCCATTCCTTTCAGAGGATGAAAAAGTGGAGACATACAGCAGAGTGACTACAGAGGCTGCATCCCTCGAGGTAGTCTCTCCTTTGATATAAATAATTCCACGACTTTAGAGAATGATTAATTATCTGATTGATAGAATGCTTTGTATTAGAAAAATATGGACAATCAAAAACTAAGAAATTGAATGCCTTAGTTTCATTGGGAAAGTTTTGTTTGAGTGTAAAATGCAGACTTGGAATGTAAAATTAAAATGTAGGCCACTGAATTATGATGATGCTTTTGTATTTGTTTAATCATTTTGAAATTTGAATGCTTTAACCTGTCTTATTTTACTGCCCACCTGTCAGGTGGTGAGGCAAGAGGCTGAAGTCCCTGAGGGGGAAGGTGATGATATGGCTGAGGGGCATGATAACGGTGAGGAGGTTGACACAGTTGAGAAGGTTCGAGACGAAGCCCTGAAGCTGGAGGAGGATGGCCCCTCCACGCCCTCCACCTCAAGACTATCTTCTCTGACTGCACTGCTGGGCCAAACCTTTAATGTTGTCACCACAGTGGAGCCCAAGTCGGCACAAACCAGGGCCGAGGAAGAGGTGTGCTTGTATCTGGAGGCCCCTTCACTTCCTCACTTCGATGACCCTGTTGGGACCAGAGGAGCATACAAGGTTATTAGCAAATAATTGATAATTATTAAAAATAATTATTAATTATTAAAATAATAAAATTATTAAAATTATTAAAAGTTAATAAAATTAATAAATTGGGGCATCACCCTGCAAACAGGGACCATTAAACTTAATATAAATATCAGTCTCAAAATTAGATTAATTAAATAATTGAGGCCTGAAAGGCATTAACCATTTAACTTAATCGGCAAAGGATCGCGAGATCCGAGCACAGACCCTGTCAATCAGCCTTTGTCACAATACATGCACACAATAGTCACAGACGTAGTTCTTAGAAAAATATAGTAATATTTATTCAACAAGAATAATCTCAATTAACAATTGACATCACACTTAATGAACAAATATTAATACAGGCTACTTCAACTAATTCTACTACAACTACTTCCACTAGGCTATGATGAGAGAGGAGTGTGTGTGTGTGTGTGTGTGTGTGTGTGTGTGTGTGTGTGTGTGTGTGTGTATGTGTGTGTATGGATGTGTGTGTGTGTGAAGGAGAGAGAGAGAAAAGGAAGGAGGAGGGGCAGGAAGTTGAGCGTACCACGTGGAGGGAGTGGTATGTTCTGGTTCCGGCCACGAGGAGTAACCGCGTGATTTAAAAGGTATGTGGCTGATGGCCTAAGCTCACATATGCTTTTACAGAGGGGAAAGAGATCAAATAGCAGCACTACACTGGGGGGGTTGGCTCACCACCTATGGGGAGTGAATGTGAAGTTAAGCATGTATGAGTGTGTAGGTGTGTGTGCATGTTTGTTCAGTAGGTGAAAAGGGGACAGAGGGAGAGAAAGAGAGAGAGAGAGAGATTTGTGAAGGCACAAACGGAAATAACAGAAACGAGGGTCGCCTTTAATCATGCAGAGACACGAGTAAAAACACTTAAGGTCTGTCTACCGCGGTCGCTGGTTTTAACAGATAAAGGAGATCTGCGACATCACGGGAGTGGTCCCGTGATGTCAGTTAACCGAGGTTTCACACTGGCACAGAAACAAGTATAACACAGCAGAAAACAGAAAAACAATAACGCCAAGATAACTTCCAGCAGCACACAGTATTCAAAGCACTTCAAGTGACACAGACAATTAAACTAACTCTGCCCAGACAACTAAATAGCCTCTACCTGTGGCGGTCGGGCGCTTCTCGTCGTCCTGAATTTCAGCTTTTTGCAGCTTGAACAAGACGAGGTCCGCACCAGCTGGCGTACGAGAGCGCTGTCCTCACTGGAATGCGGGGGGGAGAGACAGCGGCGATACTGAAGGCAAATTGATCCTTCGGTCCTGCAGGTAGATGAGGCTGTGTTCCACAGTGTCCTCACGTGGATCCAAAAAGGAAAAACAAACATTGCGCAAAAAGAAAAATATGAAAATAAAAAGAGAGTCCAAGTGTAACAGGTATGGTTTGGACCCAGATGCAGCACACCATAAACAGATAGCGTTGGTAATGACTTTTATTAAACAGAGGCAAAGCAGGAACCAGGGCAGACAATCAAGAAACAAGTCCAGTTAGTTCTTGGGCTCAGAGCCCACACAAAGTCTCTGGAGTTCAGGCTCAGGGATTGAGTGGCACTGAACAGAGGGACAGAGGGAGCAGACTAACTAGACAGATGAGCAGATGGGGGATGAGCCACAGGGTAGTGGGGACCAGACGGAGAAGTCGGGACCAGGCGGGTAGACAGGCCAGGCGGATAGACAGGCCAGGCGGGTAGACAGGCCAGGCGGATAGACAGGCCAGGCGGGTAGACAGGCCAGGCGGGTAGACAGGCCAGGCGGGTAGATAGGCCAGGCGAGTAGACAGGCCAGGCGGGTAGACAGGCCAGGCGAGTAGACAGGCCAGGCGGGTAGACAGACCAAGCAGGCGAAGCTAGGACCAGGTGAACAGACAGACCAGACAGGCGAAGCTGGGACCAAGCAGCGAAGTGAGGACCAGACGAGCAGACAGACCAAACACACTGCCACGTCACAAGAGGGAAACACCAACCAGCCACAGGGACAGGCAGATAAACATCAGGAATACAGACGCAGATCACAGGCTCAGGGACAGAAGGCTGTAGTGGTTTCCCAGAGATCAGATGAGGCAGGTGAGTCCAATGCAAGCAGGGTAGGCAACCAGAGATCAGACAGGTCATGAATGTAGGAAAGTCCTCCATGAAGGCAGGGAACGAACTGACAAAGAGTGAGTGTGTTGGAGAGCCTGATATGCTGGGCTGATTAGGGATGAGTTGCAGCTGGGTTTGCAGGTGAGTGGAGTTGGGCTGATTAGGTGGGAGTGGCTGAGAGGTGGAGTAGAGCAGAGGCATGGAGAGTGGAAAAATACTGAGACAGAGGGACAGGAGGGAAACTGGGAGAATGTGAGAGCACTGGGGGAGAGGGATGGGATGGGAGACAGGGAGGATGAAACTGTGACACCAAGTCTCTGAGCTCGTCCAGCGAGGTAGAGAACACGTGGCCTTGGCGACAAAAGAGTTAAAGGGGCCTCGTTCCTGTCAGCAACTGCAGTCACACGGAAGAGACTGAATTTAGGAGCGTCCCTGGTTGATATAGTAACGATGATGTCACGGCTGGACGGCGGGGCATCACGTGGGATCCGGGAACTCTCCTCCAATGAGAGTCCAGGATTGACCCTCACCAAACTGCAGTGGCTTTTGGGAAACTGAGTTTTCCTAGAACTCTCTTTGTTTAGCTCTGACCTTGCCTGACATCTGCCAGGCTGCCATAAATCCAAACAGGCCTTAGCTGTTGCAGGCTTTAGATGAGTTTGTGGGCCCAACAATCCCCTTGAGTGGTGGAGCACCAACGATCATGTGTATCCTCTCCTAGCCAAGCTGGCCAAACGATACTTATGTATCCCAGGTACAAGCGTTGCTGCGGAGAGAGTGTTCTCCACTGTGGGGGACATTATGTCAGCACAACGAAGCACACTCACTCCACAACATGTGGACCAGCTGGTCTTCCTCCATAAGAATCTGGTCGTTCCAGAGCAGTGTGTTGCATTCTGTCACTGTGTTCTACAGTATATAAGCTAAAGCTACAGTAAGTTCGTTCTACCTCTGAAGGAAATAAGTCTTCCATTTAATTGTTGTTGTTTAGTACAACTTGATCAGTCACAACACAATGTGTTGTGTTCATTTCTGTGTTCTACAGTATATAAGCTAGTAAAGCTACAATAAGTTTTGCCAAGTTCAAACAAATAATTCTGAAGTTACAACTACACTACACAGGAAATGCTTTGAGTTGTTACTCAATAAAAGAGTTAAAGGGGAACTATTATGCTTTGTCCTCTTTTCTGACCTATAAATGTTGTTACAATGTTGGATACTCGTGTTAAACGATGCCAAGGCATCAAATAATGAGTTTCGTGCATGAAAAAAGCAAAAGTAAATTGAAATCCTTTAAAAAAAAAAAACATTCCTCATTTAAATACAGAGTAGGAGAATGAAATTATAATTTGAAAAGTGTCTTTTTATAGATATTGTTATTCTTCTAATTATTATTGGTGTTAATTATTATTAGCCATAATAGTAGTGGTAGTAGTATTAAATTGATATTTACATGCAATTTTGATCAAAATATCTGTAATTATTAATTTATCAATATATTATTTGACTGCAGTATAACATAACACAGTAAAAGTATGTAGTATTCCAGTGGCATACTCCGTACACAACAGTAGTTACATAACCACGTAATTATGTCAAAGCACAATAAAAACAAACCGTTAAATGTAGACTCTGGATATATGGCGTGAGAAAAAAAGGAACTTTAGTCAGCATCTAAATCGCATACATCAGCATGAAAGCTGTAGAGAAGTAGGTTAGTTGATGAAGCAGCCAGGGTCAGATTCAGGTGTACACAATAGACTCGGACTTTCCACACAAGACAGAGTACCGCTGGGTTAAAGGGCCTGTGCAATCAAACATTCACCTGTGTTATCTGCCGGGTCCCTCCCATCTCATGGCTGGTTGGTCTGACTGACAACAGCCTCCATCTCATCCTGTGGGTGAAGTTTGTTTAGAGCAGGCCCTAACAATAATATAATAATAATCATAATAATAATAATATGTGTGTGTGTGTGTGTGTGTGTGTGTGTATAGACATATACATATACATATATATATAAGTAAAAGCTGTATTTCCTCTACAGTCTTATTTATTTGGCGACCCAACTAAAATCTCATCTGTGGGTCCCGAGCCAGTCTTTGGGAATGACGAGGACTGAGAAATAAATATTTGTATGAAGGCTGAATCTGGCTCTTCTACTGAACCTGACGGTGACAATCTGACACATTTTCATCCCAGTACATGTATGTTTTATCACTGAAGGACTACATATCCCAAGAAGCTTTGACGACGCTCTTCAATGAAAGGCTGATGGGAGGTGTAGTAGTTATCTAACATGACAAAAATAAGCGAGAGGACCCTCCTCCCTGTGATGACCACGTTACAATCAGTGAGCTTATAAAACGCTGACAGGACGCACGCTGACACACACACACACACACACACACATAGACCCTCCTACACATACTCTCATCCGCTGCCTTATTGTTTCACTGACTCGCTGAGGTTCGGGCGGCTGCTGAGGACAAACCTGGAGACAAGCACAGGACGGAGACATGGGAAAAGATGCGAGACCAAACTGGGACAACCCCATCCAGTTCGTGCTGGCGTGCGTGTCGTATGCGGTGGGACTGGGGAACGTGTGGCGCTTTCCATACCTCTGTCAGATGCACGGTGGAGGTAAGTGAGGCTGTACACCACCTACACACAACACCGACCTCTGAATGATGAACAAGTTGATCCTGATCAAAACTGAGCCTGCAGATCGCGAGCAAAGGGTCGTTTTAGAGAGAGAGAGACCAACAACACCGCTGCACCTGAGGGACCAGCTTCACTGTCACCTCCACACGTTCTGCTCCATCTCGTGTGGACATTATTTACAGGATTATCCTCGGTTCAACTTCTCATGCAAAGGTGGTTCCTTCTTTACATTTAGCCTGAAATTAAAAATAAATAAATACATGAATAAATAGATAAATAAATACACCAGTAGACAAATAAATAGATCAATAAACTGATCGATAGATAAATAAATAGTATACACAAAAACATACACAAATAAATAGATTAGAAAATAGTGTAAAATGAGTCATTGTGATACAGGGGGACATGTTCTCCAGCGGTTTATTGACTTGTTGCCTATATCTGAGTCATGTAGGTGGGCTGTTTCTGGCGGTAGATTTCCAAGGCAGCTCTTATCAGATTGAATGAGTTATTGCTAAATAGACAGTTGACTCAAAGTTGAAACTAGCAATAAACCCAGGTCATAAACAAGGGTAGAAGGAAACAACACCGCAAATGAATGAGAGATTAGAGATTTATACAGCATGTATCTGTCGACAGACTTTATACTTTAGCTGCTGCTACAGCACCGCAATCAAGTGACAGGAGACAGCAGAGGTGTTTATTAGGGTGTAGCTAATAAAGAGCAGATATCCTCTGCTCTTTATTATGTTTTTAGAATGAAGAGGGCTGTATCCAGTGCAATATCCAAATCACAGAAGCTGAAATTTTTTGATAAAAGAAAAATACAGGACAAAACAGCATCATAATGAAGTACTGTAGTGCTGCAGAGAAGCTCTGGCCTAAAAAATCTTGCTCTGAAAACATGTTTTTTTGGCACAAATGGTACATTATAGTGATTTTATTAGTTGGATTTTTTTTTTAAATAAAAAATTGTGTTGCAAAAATAACAATTTCAACTATTTGTGACTTGTATCTCAATTCTATTTTTCCCCTATCATGCAGCCCTACTTTTATACCTTTTTACACATGAGGATAAAACATTATAAACACACATTAGTAATATATAGGCTATATATAACTCATCTTACCTTAAAATTCTTTATTTTCAAATTAAATTAATTATTAACTCAAGGGTAAGCAATTATTTTTAATGGGGGGTCACATGAGAAATTGATCAGGCTGCCATGGGCAGACACAAATGATATAATAATGGCCAAATATCTAATAATTGAAGGTCAGACATGTTCCTTCTACTGTTGGTCTCCCTTTCTGAATAGTCTTGTGATGAATTATGGACTAATATTTTGTTGGCAGTGTCTAAAACTTGATGTTTTACAGTGTAACATGCAGACTGCATACAGGTTGTAATGATAGTAGCACCAAAAGTAGAAGAACATAAACAACAGCACTGAGTGAATAAACTTACAGTTTAATGTAAAGTACACAATTCATTATCATTAAAGTGATATTCCACTATGCGAGAATAAGCCATTTTATATGTACTCACCACTATGCCGATGTGATGATAAGTGAAGATCTTCATTTCACCAAACAATCCTGGAGTTTTAGGAAGAAGCAGAGTAGCAGCCTCATCCAGTACAATGGCAGTGAATGGTGACCACGGATAAAACGTTAAAAATAGCACAC
>JAJHUR010101269.1:0-24469 GCA_027495735.1 Lutjanus campechanus | reverse complement strand
GTTCCACCTTTGTAGTCACATTTCACTGATGTTTTGGTGACAAACTTGCAGCATTTAAAGTTCCCCTCCGTTAAAATACTCCCCTGTGATGAATATTTTGTTTAATGTCACTTTCCCATGTAAAATGTAAAAAGGGAGACTGAGGACAATCTCCCAACTTTCACTGCTAAAACTGGATGTAAACAAGAGAATTAAAAGAAATAAAAGTAAAAATAAAAAACAACAACTCTGCACTGTGGAGTCTAAACTCTTTACGACGGATTGCAGAGTCCGGGCTGCAACTTTATAGTTGTGGTCTGGACTCTACCATCAACTTGAGTAGGAACAATTTTTAAAACAATATTTTTTACAGATATCCTTAAGAACTGATTCTGTGATGCTCTACTTGATCAAAGAGGTGCTTTGATCTAAATGCTAACATTTCTTAAGCTAGCATGCTCACAAAGGCAATGCTTATCATCCTGACATGATGTAGGTATAATGTTTCTCACCAATCGCGTGCTGCAGAAAGTCCTAAAACCCAGAAATTAGTTAGCATTGTGCTGTTACAGTTGTTTTGCTGCCCCTAGTGGTAAGCAGTGCATTATATTTCATGTTGCTGTTATAGTTGTCTTTACTGCCCCTAGTGGTGAGTAGTGAGTTAGGTTTCATGTTCTTGCGAAACAGTCAGAAGCCATTACGCATAGCAGATGCAGTCTGTAGTCATTACGCATGGCAGATTCAGTCAGTCTTCTCCACCAGCAACAGATGTCTGCTCGCCTTTCATCTTTCGTGGATTGTCTGTATGTATAACCTCTATTATTCTGTACTTTTATTTGAAACTTAATAATGTTTTAATGCATACACTGTGATGGCGTAATAGTGTTGCTTAATTGTTGACTGTACATTGCACTGATTCTGCCTTTGTATTATTTCATAGTTTCACATCTTCATACGTCATTAAACCTGTGGACTACACCTACGTCTCCAGAGTCGTGATGTTTTGAAGAAGTTGACACTTGCTGTTAAGGAGACAGTACAGTGAAAAGACAACACTCTTCGGATGAAGCAACGCAGACTGTGTCATGGTGGTTCGCAAATGCATCACTAACTGCAGTGGATGGAAACATGCTCATAAGGTATTGTGAACTCAGCTATACATAATGGAAGAAAACACTGGTACTTTGAAGACCCGGTCCTCTGCCTCGTCAAGCTCTAGTACATCATCCACAACAGCCGCAGCAGCAGCGGCTAGGGCTAAAGCAGAAGCTGCCAAAGCACGGTTGAAGTATGGGGAGAGAGAGGTCAGAATGAAAATAGAGAAAGCCCAGCTTGAAGCTTCTATGGAGATGCTGGCCTTAGAAAAAGAAGTGGCTGCAGCGGAGGCAAAAGCTGGAGTTCTGGAGGCAGCTGCCACTAACGTTGAGGAATATCGAAGTCGCGAACTCCCTATCATTTCGACTCCATACGATTCTTCGGAACGCACAAAGGACTATGTGAAAGAGCAAGAGACAGTATGTGAGGAAAGGAATGTAGAAATGGATCCGGCCTCTCAAGACGAGGTAAAGCCGTCAAGCACAGAGGCACCTACGGCGCAACCTGTAGACGACGCATGCCCCAAAACTGAGATCGACGCCCATCCTGCTTCTATTGCCCACCTTCGCGACATACCGCACCGTGCTCCAAAGAAACAGAAGCCTGAGTCCTCTTTTCGCACTCTAGATGACGATCTCACTCCGAGTCACTTCAAGCAGCCTCCTCATGTAACATTCAGCTGCAAGGATGATCAGTATCCTTCTCCATACGGATACTCACCACTATCCGCCACTAACCGTCATTCTCATGATCGCAACTACATGCGCACGCCCATCTCACCCTCTCACGCTTACAGTCCTCAGCCCCCTCAAGCCGCTAATGCACACATGTCAGACTTTGTGAGATATTTAGCGCGGCGCGAACTTGTCACCACCGGCCTGCTGCAATTTAACGACCAACCAGAGAGCTACAGAGCTTGGCGACGCTCTTTCCAAAACGCAGTGACAGGCCTTGAGCTGACATGCAATGAGGAAATGGATCTTCTGGTGAAATGGCTGGGCAAGGAGTCAGGTGAACATGCGAAACGCATAAGATCCATTAATGTAAACCAGCCAGCATCAGGACTGCAAATGATATGGGACAGACTGGATGAATGTTACGGTTCAGCTGAGGCAGTCGAGAAAGCTTTGTTCCAGAAACTGGATAACTTCCCTAAAATCAGCAACAAAGACTTCCCCAAGCTGAGAGATCTTAGTGATCTTCTGATGGAACTTGATGCTGCCAAGGCAGACGGGGATCTTCCTGGTCTCTCCTATCTTGACACGGCCAGAGGAATTAACCCCATAGTTCAAAAGCTACCATACAGCCTACAAGAGAAATGGCTCTCGTATGGATCTAGCTACAAATTTGATCATCAGGTTGCATTCCCTCCCTTCTCCGTGTTTGTCAACTTTCTCCATCAGCAAGCACGGATCAGAAATGACCCTAGTTTCATACTCACAGGTCAAACAGACTACGCTAAAGCCGAAAGACCTCCGCGAAAACCAATGTGGATGAAAGAGGTCTCTGTTCACAAAACGGAAGTGTCTCCAGCCGCCTGCTCAGACCAAGACCGGTACAGAAAGAAACCAGATGATCCTGAAAAGAGATGTCCTATCCACAGAAAGCCACATTCTCTACAGAAGTGTCGGACATTTCGCATGAAACCCATAGAGGAACGGAAGAACTTCCTCAAGGAAAACGGCATCTGTTTCAAGTGTTGTACCTCTACCTCACACACTGCTCGGGAGTGCCAGTGTAAGCTGAGGTGCACTGAGTGTGATAGCGACAGACACCCTTCTGCTCTCCATCCAGGTCCACCGCCGTGGATCCATGAGTCAGAAAAACCCTCGTCAGAGCATGGCGGGGAGCCAGACCCCACTCCGGCTTCAGAGGTCACAACTCAATGCACCGAAGTCTGTGGAGGAGATCTCACTGACAGAGGTTGTTCGAAGATCCTCTTAGCCAAGGTCTATCCAGCAGGACGCCAGGATGAGGTAAAAAAGGTATACGTCATCCTAGATGAACAGAGCAATCGATCATTGGCCCGCTCTGAATTCTTTGACACCTTCGGCATCCAAGGGCCCACTGCTTCTTACTCTTTGAAGACCTGCTCCGGCGCCTCCGAGAACATGGGCAGGACAGCCTCCGGCTTCTGCATAGAGTCACTGGACGGTGGAATCGTTCAACCTCTACCAAGACTGTTGGAATGTAATGCAATACCAGACAACAGAGCAGAGATTCCAACACCCAGTGCTGCCCTCTTCCATCGTCACCTAAAACCGATAGCTAAGCTCATTCCAGAGTTGGAGCCCAACGTTCCCATCATGCTTCTCCTGGGTCGCGACGTCATCAGACTACACAAGGTTCGTAAGCGGATCAACGGTCCTCCAGATGCTCCTTATGCTCAAAGAGTCGACCTGGGATGGGTAATTGTGGGCAACGTCTGTCTGGGCAGAGCTCACAAGCCTCTGGAGGTGAATACCTTCTATACCAACGCGCTTGAAAAAGATCGTCCAACCATCTTCAAGCCCTGTCCCAGTGTTCTTGATGTGAAAGAGCAGTATGGTCCCAAGCCACCAGAGCTCACACACCCTCGAGATGACCTAGGTCATACAGTGTTCCAGCTCACCAGCGACGACAATAAGCTGGGTTCATCGATCGAAGATCTCACCTTCATGGCCGTGATGGAGCAGGGTCTCAAGAAAGATGAAGGTAACAGCTGGGTCGCTCCTCTGCCCTTTAAGCAGCCAAGAAGACGGCTCCCTGACAACAGACCTCAGGCTCTTAACCGCTTCTTCTCTCTCAAACGAAGCCTGGAGAAGAAGCCAGAGATGAGTCAACACTTTTTCTCATTCATGGAAAAGATTTTTGAGAACGGACACGCCGAGGTTGCCCCTCCACTCAAAGAAAACGAGGAACGGTGGTATCTACCTACCTTTGGAGTTTACCATCCCAAAAAACCTGGCAGCATCCGTGTTGTGTTTGATTCAAGCGCCCAATACGATGCAGTGTCTCTTAATGATGTCCTCTTGACAGGCCCCGATCTCAATAACTCTCTTTTGGGAGTCCTCATCAGATTCCGACGAGAAGCCATCGCCGTGACAGCTGACATCAAGCAGATGTTCCACTGCTTCCACGTCAGGGAACAGGATAGGAACTTCTTGCGCTTCTTTTGGTTCAGGGACAATGATCCTGCCAAGGATGTTATTGAGTATCGTATGACTGTGCACGTTTTTGGGAACAGTCCCAGTCCAGCAGTTGCTATCTACTGCCTCAGACAGTCCACAAGGGTAGGAGAACCGCATGAAGATCCTGAGGTGAGGCAGTTTGTTGACCGTGACTTCTATGTGGACGACGGGCTGAAATCGCTTCCCACTGCTGCAGGTGCTATCAGTCTGTTGAAGAGGACCCAGGATACTCTCGCCTCCTCCAATTTGAGGCTGCACAAAATTGCCTCTAACTGTAAGGAGGTTATGGATGCCTTTCCACCCCTGGATCTTGCCAGTGACCTAAAGGACCTGGATCTAGGGTCAGACACTCCTCCAGTTCAACGGAGCCTGGGCCTCAACTGGGATTTGAAGTCTGACACGTTCACCTTTAAGGTCGACATCGAAGAGAAGCCTTTCACACGCCGCGGTGTCCTTTCAGTAGTGAACAGTGTGTATGACCCTCTCGGATTTGTGGCTCCTGTCACCATTCAAGGTAAGCACATCCTAAGAGAGCTCACACAAGAAAAAGGTGACTGGGATGCACCATTGCCTGAGAAGATGGAGGAACAATGGAAATCTTGGCGAGACTCTCTAAAACATCTCTGTGACTTGCACATCCCAAGACCCTACACCAAGGTTTCTCCTTCTGCCGCAAAGAGGAGAGAGCTAAGTATCTTCTCAGATGCTTCAATAAAGGCTATTGCAGCAGTTGCTTACCTTACAGTGGTCGATGAGCATGGAAACTCCCATACAGGTTTTGTTATGGGCAAAGCAAAACTAGCCCCCCGGCCAGAGCACACAATTCCCCGGCTGGAGCTTTGCGCTGCTGTACTGGCGGTGGAGTTAGCAGACATCATTTCATCTGAACTTGACTTACAGGTTGATGCCACAACCTTTTACACGGACAGTCAGGTAGTACTGGGGTACTTACACAACGAGTCGAGGCGTTTCTACGTGTATGTGAGCAATCGTGTCATCCGCATACGGAGATCATCTCGGCCCCAGCAGTGGAAGTATGTACCCACAGACCAGAATCCCGCAGACTATGCAACCAGGTCCGTCGCTGCTGCTCGTCTCGTGGATACCATGTGGCTCAGTGGACCTCCTCTCCTGAACCAAGTCCCTGAAGAGTCTCTGGAACCAAGCACATTCGAACTTGTGAACCCGGACATGGACGCTGAAGTCCGTCCTCAGATCTCAACCCTCAACACGCAGACCACAGTTCAACAACTTGGAGCTCAGCGTTTCTCAAGGTTTTCTTCATGGCAGTCTCTGAATCGCGCCATTGCCACTCTGAGTCATATCTCTCACAGCTATCGTGGTGATCCAGGTAGTGGGAACAGTAACTGCAGAGGGTGGCATTTGTGTTCAGAAGCACACAGTGTTGAGCAGTTAAGTCAGTCCAAGCACATAATCATCAGGGCTGTCCAGGAGGAGACTTATGCTGAAGAACTCGCATGTTTAAGGAAAGGTGAGGATGTTCCTCAAAGCAGTCCTCTCCGAACTTTGGACCCCTTCATTGATGGACAGAACCTCCTCAGGGTCGGAGGTCGTATAAAGGAAGGGAAGTTTAAGGAGGAAGAGAAGAACCCTCTGATCATCCCCGGAAAACACCACATCTCAACATTGCTAATCACACACTACCATGAACAGACTCAGCACCAGGGACGCCTTTTCACAGAAGGGGCTATCCGCGCGGCTGGTTATTGGATCATCGGTGTGAAGAGACGTGTGAGCAGCATCACACACCATTGTGTCATCTGTCGCAAGCTGCGTGGCAGCACCGGAACTCAAAAAATGGCCGACTTGCCAGCTGATCGTCTATCCATGGAGCCTCCATTTACCAATGTGGGGTTGGACGTTTTTGGCCCTTGGGAGGTTGAGGCACGGAGGACAAGAGGTGGTCTAGCCCACAGCAAAAGATGGGCTGTGATATTCACCTGTATGTCTGTGAGAGCTGTCCATATAGAGGTAATTGAATCTCTGGACACGTCGAGCTTCATTAACGCTCTCAGGCGTTTCTTGGCTACAAGAGGTCCTGTAAAGCAAATCCGTTCAGACAGAGGGACAAACTTTGTCAGTGCGTCTGCCGAGCTCAAGATCCCATCGAACATCAACAGGACTTCTGTTGAGAGGTATCTTGAAGAAAACGGTTGTTCATGGCTCTTCAACCCTCCCCATGCCTCTCACATGGGCGGGTCATGGGAGAGGATGATAGGTATAGCCAGAAGAATCCTCGATTCCATGTTTCTCCAACTCAGACCTGCTAAACTGACACACGAGGTCCTTGTCACGCTGATGGCAGAGGTGGCAGCCATTATCAATGCCAGGCCCCTCATACCTGTCTCTGCTGATCCAAGTGATCCTTTCATACTTACCCCAAACACTCTATTGACTCAGAAAACAAGTGTCCCCTCAGTTCCTCTGGACAACTTGGGAGTCAAAGACATTTTCAAACACCAATGGCGCCAGGTGCAGCACCTAGCACAAACCTTCTGGAGCAAATGGAGGAGCCACTATCTTTCAACGCTGCAGCCAAGAAGGAAGTGGCAGAAGACTGTGCCTAATCTGGAGCCTGGGAGTATTGTACTCCTCAGAGATCAGCAGCTTGTGAGGAATGAGTGGCCCCTGGGAATCGTCACCCAGGTTTTCCCCAGCAATGATGGCAACGTGCGGACAGCAGAAATCAAGGTTGCCCGGAAAACTGGAACGAAATTGTTCCTGAGACCTGTGTCAGAGCTTGTTGTTCTTCTCCCCCCTGAATAAATGTGTAATAGTAGTTTATTGTCCAAGTGTTAGTGGCGTTATTTAATCACGCCAGACGGGGAGTGTGCTGTTACAGTTGTTTTGCTGCCCCTAGTGGTAAGCAGTGCATTATATTTCATGTTGCTGTTATAGTTGTCTTTACTGCCCCTAGTGGTGAGTAGTGAGTTAGGTTTCATGTTCTTGCGAAACAGTCAGAAGCCATTACGCATAGCAGATGCAGTCTGTAGTCATTACGCATGGCAGATTCAGTCAGTCTTCTCCACCAGCAACAGATGTCTGCTCGCCTTTCATCTTTCGTGGATTGTCTGTATGTATAACCTCTATTATTCTGTACTTTTATTTGAAACTTAATAATGTTTTAATGCATACACTGTGATGGCGTAATAGTGTTGCTTAATTGTTGACTGTACATTGCACTGATTCTGCCTTTGTATTATTTCATAGTTTCACATCTTCATACGTCATTAAACCTGTGGACTACACCTACGTCTCCAGAGTCGTGATGTTTTGAAGAAGTTGACACTTGCTGTTAAGGAGACAGTACACTTATTTTGTTTTTGTTCTGACACTGGGGAAACGTTCACTGACTTGCTGGCGAAGCCTCTCTGCTGGCTGCTGGAGAACACTCTGTTGACGATGGGCTCCCTGATGCTGTAGAACAAACGTCTGTCGTCCGGACTGAACACCAGAGACTCGTTGTATTCATCAGTAACTGAAAACACACAGAAACCACTGTCAAATAAAAAACAAGGTGCCTAAACAGTAAGCAACAGTAAATAAAGAAGGATCCACTCACTCACCTTTTTCAATAAAGTCACGATTAAGTGGGATATCAAGACCAGTTTGGGACTTTCCTGAAGAGAGAGACACACGTTTGTCAGTGAAGTCTTGTGACACATTCAGAGACAAACCTGGTTTACTTTAGATTTTGTTTTAGTTTCAGAGATTTTAGCAAAACCTGCACACACGCACCGATTTTTAGAACCTCCTCCACCGCTTGTTCAGCTAGTTTGTTGATGTTATATGACCTGAGGACATCAAGAGAGAAAAAAACCAACATAGAGCAGATAAGTGGATTAAATCAGAATTTAACACGCGGGATGTCACACTACGATGTACTGGTGAATCAGCACTAATATTTATCGGGAGGAACTACAACAAAATGACAGCCCACATCTCAGCTCACAGATGAATTCTAAAATATGGTTGCTTCATTCCAGTTATGATGTAAACACTGAACTTGCTGCAGGTTTGTAGCTGCCTCATCATCATTAGCTTAAATGTTACTTTGGTATTTTTCAACCCGGACCATATTTTCCCATGTTTCTACGGGCAATGGTGAACCGTTTAAGTCCATCCACTAGAAGTGTTTGTAACTGCTACTGGCAGGCTCAGATTGTTATTCTAAAGGCCAGTTTCACAGACAAGCCCAGTATTAAAATGCCTGTTTCAGCTGTCGGAAATCAAAGTGACTTGCACTTATCTTAAAACAGTCATAGATTTAGCCTGTTCCAGATTAAACTAAGCCAACAGCAAAAGGAAGGATTAGAGCTACTCTGAGAATAAATAGAAGCTTAAATTAATCCTTCAAAGAGGCAGGTTTAACTTCTGTTTAGAACGGTCTTTGAGGGAGCATGGACTATTTGGAATATTTCAATCAGGGCTGCCCAAACTTTTCCCCCTAGAGGGTCAAAACTGAAACTTAATGGTGGGCTGAGGGCCAAAGGCAAACACCTATTGACTGTCCTCCCGCACAAGTGTTTCTCTGTTTTTTTGTCTTTATTGGACAGGTCAGGCAAAGATAGCCAGGAAAGCTGGGAGATAGAGGGGACAAGTGAGCTACCAGGGCGCCCCTTAGACATAATAATTACCTAACAAAAATAAAACAGCAAAAATACTGATGTGCATTTTTTTTCTTTTCAATTAATTGTATGTTTTTCTTTTTTTAGCTAGAAACATCTGGTGGGCCAAACTGAACCTTGTGGTGAACCAACTTGGGCCCACAGGCCCCACTTTGAGCAGCCTTGATCTGAATAAAGACCAACAGGCATTACAGAGGCTAGACAAATACAAGTCTGGTTTTTATTTTCTATAGCTGGGTGGTTTGACACAGTTTGTTTCAGTAGCGTTTTATCATCCTCACTAAAACTTTCTGGACAAAGACTTTGTGAATATTAGTTACCTTACTGAATGACTGAATGTGAGAACCTGAAAGTCAAGCAGTGTTCAACTTACCAGGCTTTGGATCCTGTTCCTGTGCAAATGCTGAGTCCTGAACTCTTCTGCTTTTCCCACGGGCCGTCGTCCACAGAGATCTCGTAGTAGGAGGCCCTATGGAGCAAGAGGTTAACATGGGGTTTGAAGGATTTTAACTTCATCCTGTGGTGGACAGAGATTTCCCCAATGAGAGACATGCACGGTGGTGGTGAAGGGGCTGGGGATGAATGAATGTTATAACACACACAGACAGGTCCACCATGTTTAGATGGAGTTACGTGCAGCAGTTTGACAGAGGTACCTGGAGGACAGAGATTCTCCGATGAAGATTTCATTCAGGCTTCTGATAGGGAGGAGACTAGGCTTGGAGAAGCTCTCCTGTACTGTTCCTGTCCCTGACAAATCACATGTCACCAAATTAGTAGGGAGAACAAAAACATCAACGTACATAATTATCAAGTTCCTAATTACAGGCCATTATCAGCCCATTGAAGTCAAATTAACACTAATCTACACATAGAGGCAGACAGGAAAGCAGACAGGAGGACGCAGACAGACAGCAGGACTGGAACAGGTACACATGACGGGTGGTGGAGTCGTACTCCGCTGGATGTCCATGGTGGTGATGCGGTGAGCCTGACTGTGCTGCTCCAGGCTCAGCTGCTGCTCGTGCAGGTCCACGGGGGTGGGATTGATCCCAGTGCCCTCCAAGTGCAGACGGATCCTCTGACGCCACAGCCACCTGGACACAGGACAGGACAGAGGACAGGACAGGTGAGGGGATAAGACCTGCTGTCCACAGCACCAACAGGCTTCAACTAAACCAGTCAGCCATCTTTTATTATTGTGCAGCCATTCTTGAGATTTGGGATAAAATCATATTTTTTAAGGAGGGGAGTTGATTTTTACTCTTCAATTATGCTGGTAAATATATTTTAAAAGATCAAACTCTTGGCTCTCTCTAAATGTAGACATCAACTCTGTCAGATGGAAATTCTGACACCGTACTCAACCCCAAAGAAACACATCTCAGTGCAAACAACAGCAAACTGTTGTGTAACATTACTCACTAAACTATGTGACCATAAACGCAGTGAGATGCATTAGAATTAGGGCTGCTGCCTGATAGTGTGGAGACTGAGATTCTTCCAGTCAAGCATTCTTTTTTTGCCCACTTTAACAGTCAGTGAGCATTACAGTAACAGCTTAAAACACACAGACGCCTACAAAAATACACTGGAATTATTGAATTATATGATGATGAGAAATACACTATTTATAACAAGGTTTTACAAAATAGTGCAATATAGCATAATAAAGCTAGGGTAGGCTGTTTTCAGACAAACAATCTAAGCCTGTCAATGGCAAAACACTTTTAGCAGACGTACTTTGACAGCACAGTTGTCCAGAGGGATTATGTTGCAGCTCAGTTTCACATCTGCTGGCTGTAGCAGGCTCACCTAGTTCTCAAACAATTTCAAAAATCATTGTCTCTATCAAGGTGCCCACACATGATGAGCAGTTTAACTTCTCTGCCACTGGCTGTGCCACTGTTTTCCTATGGGGAGAGCAGTGGCACCTAAATAGGCAGAGGCGCTACCCTATGTGTAGTGCAGGGCTAAAAATCAAAGCGCAACCAATGACATAACAGCTGTATGTGACGATGTAGCCTGAAGCAACATGTGCAATAAGGGGAGGTTGAGAGTGATGGAAGAAAAGTGTTTCAGCGTTCCCACTCACATTGCACAACATTAAAAACACCACAATCTCACCAGGAATAGAATAGAATAGAATAGAATAGAATAGAATAGAATAGAAATACTTTATTAATCCCCAAGGGGAAATTCATTAAATTTATAAATTAAATTCATAGCAACACATGGTGAAATTTCAGCAGTCAGATGGGGCTACGAGATTTGTGAAAATGCGCCGTTTACAAACATATCTAAATCCAGTGCTAGAGTTAGCTTAGCTTTTTATGTGCGCCAGGCAGGCATGACTTAAAGTGCTGCACTTTGCCTCCACGCCCTATCTCACAATGAGCCACGAGCAAATTTCCTATCATCTGAAGGCAGCATTAGATACAAAAACATGGGGAAATCGACTCCTGGTTGAAAAATACACGTTAACCCCTACCATAACATGTTTATCAAAAGGTGGTCAAAACTGGGGTTGGACCCGATTTACTATTCGCCCCAAGTCAGTTTCTTCTCGATCTGACTCCTGAAAACATGTACACCAGAGACCAAAAGCACCTGTTACATATACTCTTGATGACTGCTAGGAAAATGGTGACAATAAAATGGAGGAACTCACAGCCACCTACAGTGGCACAGTGGAAACAGAAGCTGGGGGAGGTGTATCGAATGGAGGCTTTAACTGCTCAATTACAATTAAGGTCTGATGTCTTTTTGAGGAGGTGGCTACCTATAGCAAGATACCTCTCTAACTGAGGGGAACCCCACATTGTGCTGTAATATCTTAATCATTTATATATTTTTCATTCAATATTATTATTCAGCTTCTGGACCCCAATGTTCTGCTGTTTTCTTCGCACTGCCATACATATTCTATGATGCTGTCAAGGAATGTTCTGTACTGTGTTTTTCCACATTTAATAAAAATACAGTTTTAAAAAAAAAACAAAAAAAACTGGGGTTGGACCGATCATCGACCACTGAGCCCTCTACCATCATAACATCATGATTTAACAGCCCTCTGTAGCTGAGGTTGCCATAAGGCAGGAGTTGCTCTGTTGTTCATATGTGGGAGAGGAAATAAAACAAAGTTGTGGCTGCTAGGCATCACACTATGTATCTATTTATTATTTTCTTATTAAATCTGTCCAGTGAGGTGAACCCAAAACACTTGGTTACACTGGTGGCGGCAGTGTTTCTTTTTTTGCGGGCTACGGTTAGAAAGTTTCTTTCAGTCATACTGTTGTTATCAGCACTATTGTTTTCTTAGCTTAGCTTCCTCTGTATAGCCAGCTCACTTTGTATGCCCCCCAGCTACCAGGCCAACCAATGATATCCTGGTCCATCATGATGTTTGACTGTGGACATAGTAATATGCCAATTCAGTAGCCATCCCCAAACCCTAGTCACAACACAACAGTGCTCAGATTGTTTGTGGGATAATACGCACCTGAACTCACCACGACAGAGTTTCTCCAGTGCCTCTGGAAAGGCACGGGTGTACCGCACAGGCAGGCACAGATGACCTTCTGACCTTAGTTAGACAGAGGGAAATGTCATGAACTCCACCAAATAAAAGGGAACTGTTAAATAATGTAATTATATATTAAGCTTACTATCGCAAGCTTATGGAGGAACTTCATAAGGAGTTTTTCTTTTCAGAGATCTACAGCACATCAGGCTTTCACACATATAACAAGCCAAGCTTTCCTGAAAAGTGCTGGTCAGTTTTTTACCTCTCAGGGTCTGTGTTTACTCCAACAACTGGTTTGTCCTTGCTTAAAACCTTGCTGGCAACAAGTAGCATTGTCCCATCACCTAACAAAACAAACTGCAGTTAGAGAACTTGTATTGTGTGTTTGAAGCCTTTGTTCATGTGACTTTTTGCCCCCTGGGTTGAATAAGTTAAAGTCCTATCCATTCTGTACATCCTGCCTGGACACAAAAGTTGGTGTTCAAGGTAGATTCTTTTAGCCAGTGTTCATTTTGTCAAACAAATAGTAGAGATAATAAGCTGACATTTACACATCTTAAAGGGATAGTTCGAGTTTTTGAAGTGGGGTTGTATGAGGCACTTGTCAGTGTATTACCTACCTAGATGGTGGTCAACACGGCCCTGGTTTGGAGAAGCAGTACACAGATAAAGTAAGCTACGCAGTGCTGCACTGGGCAAGTGAAAAAAACATTAACGCTGAACCCTGTAAGGGAGTGAAAATATTCTAAATATAGCATACACTTATGCTGGTATAAAATTTTCTAGGTGTCTAAAATACATTTTGCTGCTGACCCTGTCCACAGCAGTACACTACTTAGCTTTCCACATCAGCGCTCCTGCTACTTCCCCAAACTGGCTGACCAACATGATATACTGACTACAGAGAAATACCTCACTTCAAAAAATCCAACCCATCCCTTTAACTTTCCTGGAATGCATGGAATGTATTTACTCTAGGCCATTTGTAGTGCATAAATGCAACAGGCACTGATGGGTGGTGCACAAGAATTAACTGCTAAACCCAGTAATCTAAGACTCCTACCTCCAGCAGAGATGATAGTATCTGCCCATCGCACTACCTCTTCATCATATTCTCCTCTCTTCACCACTCGTACGTTGATGCCTTCCTTCCTGCAGACACAGAATTAAATAATAAATCAAATCTTTTACAAACAGCTACAAAGAAACAAACAACCCCTCCCTGTTTGGTTGGTTCTTAGGAATGTGGCTGTGATAATCAAATTCCTGTGTACCATGTACATTTGGCAAATAAAGTGATTCTGATTCTGATAATCTCCATCTTACCGCAGGCTGTTCACAATATGATCCACGTTGTTGGTGTGAATGTTGTGTCTTTCAAGTAGGCCGCTGTAGCTGGAGCCCTTCATAGCCAGCTGCAAAACAGACAGTAAAAGAAAAATCAGGTGAAATAGTTATGTTCGTTTGACCTGGGAGGTCACAAGCATGCCTGAGGGTGAAAGGCACTCCCTTAGGGCTGTAACTAACAACTGTTTTTTAATCGATCAATTCTTTTCTGTATTAATCAATTCAATTCAATTCAATTATTTTAATGATCACTGTTTCCTGAAGTCTAAGATGACATCCTCAAATGTCTTGTTTTACTCACAACCCAAATACATTCAGTTTACTATCACTAAGGAGAAAAGAAACCAAAAATGTTCACATTTAAGCAGCCGAAATCAGAGAAATGGTGCAGCTCTACGCTCCTTACCAGCTGTTTTAAGTCCTCCTCAGAGAGCCCTGCATATCGATACCTCTGCTGTTCAAACTCATATCGTGTAGTCTTTGTAACCACTGCCACTCTCTCAGGTTTGAACCCAGCTCTCGGCTGTGATGAGGTGTTGCATATCGAACTGTGGAGGGAGCGAGCGGAGGCTCCATAGAGCAGGCTGACAGCTCGATTCCCAAAGCACAGCAGGTTGATCACCGAGCGGCCAGTCATTCTTACAAGTGAACACACCACCATAAACTCAATGTCATGTCCAGTTAAAAGTGTTGAATGATGGTCCTGCTCGGTGCTACTGTTACGTAGCTGACATGCTGCTTCAGTCCTCTGGCCAGATGTGGTTCCTGTCCATTCACAGAAGTAACTCTCACACACCCAGCAGCAGCAGCTGTCAGGGAAGGTCACCAGGTCTGCCGAGCTCTGCCCTCGCTGTTAGGTGACCCAGTTACAACTTCGTGGTACTACTTTCCAACTCCAGTGTGTCCTCAAGCGAATGACAAAACACCAAGTATAATCCTTATCTTAATAGCCAACAGCTAGTTATCTAGTAACCGTATTTGGTAAGGTTAAAAGCTAGCGTTACGTTACCAGCTAAAAGTAGCTAGCAGTTTGCTCACGAGTGGTGCGCGCGTGCTCCTGCATGTCACATATTCCGCCAGGGAACGGTTTAACCGCAGAGCACACTACTGCCGTGTCACTCCACCGGTCCATAAAATGTTTAAACACGGGGTCACACACATGGACGGGTAAAGAATAGGCGACAACACAAGAGAACACTAGCGACACTGCACGTACTATGCAAGCTGTTACGTGCCCTCGTTGTACGTACGCTACGTAGAGTTGAATCTGATTGGCTACGTTGAAGGGACGGAGCGGTGACGTTTTGTTGTGGCTGAGCTGGTGGCTGGTGGCTGCTCAGCTTGTGATCATGATGCATTCAAAGGCACACGAAAGAGTCAGAATCAGCTAAATTAGTCCAATATGTGTACTCATGCAAGGAATTTGACAGTGCTGGACTGCTCTTTTTGTCACTTTGCCCCTGAAGATATTATTTTGGTCTTGTCTCCACTCTCGTGTTTTATGGCAAGATTTCTGTACGTTCATTTCCCAATATATTGATTCTGAATATTAATTTTCCTATGAAAAAGTATTGTTTTATATTTTATCCAATTCTATTCTGAATTCTGAATCTGTAAATATGTTATATCTGTGTGTAGCATGAAGGGACTACAACTCTTACTTGTTACACCCCTGTGTTGTTGTATAACAATATAAATACTACCATGATGCCTTGAAAAAACGTCCTTCATTCAACATTTTACCATTAAAATATACTGAAAATACCCCCAAAAAAGTTACAGAAAGTAAGTAATAAAACTGCTCTTCAGGTATGAAAAGTCAAAGAACTCATTGTGCAGAATGTCCCATTTCCTTATATCATTGGCTTGCAAAGGCCCAATACAATATACTAGTTCAAGGTAGAGTCACACTTTTTAGGAAAATGCCACAGATTATACTGTAACTTTAAAGTCCGCTTAGGGTAGCAGAGCTTCTCCAGTGAGCCAACCTGCACAATAG
The DNA here is from genome assembly GCA_027495735.1 of Lutjanus campechanus. Taxonomy (NCBI): domain Eukaryota; kingdom Metazoa; phylum Chordata; class Actinopteri; order Lutjaniformes; family Lutjanidae; genus Lutjanus; species Lutjanus campechanus. Next base: position 8,704 of record JAJHUR010101269.1, on the reverse strand, counting down.
CAGCACCCTGACTCTGTCTGACCTGAATGGTATTGTAATTAGTATCATTGGTAACACCTGTATTATTGCATGTCAAAATGGCTGCTGTGATACTTTAAACCACACTTTTTATAGACTCCAGTGGCTGAACGCCAGAAATTCCCTGAAAAAGTACGAAGTCCGAGACCTCGGTGTCCTCAGTGAATCAACGCTCACCAGTCTTTTTGCTATCCCAATTAAAGAGTGTGTTTCATTTGCCGTAAAATAAATAAAATAATTTTAAAAAATAAAATGTTCAGGTGAAAGTATAGGCGTGACTGTAGAAGCAGTTCTACTGTATACAGCTGGCATCAGAGAAGAAACAGAGATCCATGGCCAGAGGGAACACAACCACTTTCATTCAGTTATAAATATTTATGAAGTTTAAATGAAAATTATTTATTTATTTTTTAAATCAATATAGCCTGTAACTTTTATTTCATCGCTGTTATTAAAGGGAAAGTTCACCCAAAAGAGAAAATTCAGTCATTATCTTCTCGCCCTCATGTTGATTCAGGTCAGGTTTATTTCTTTAGTCTACAAAACACTGCTGGAGTTTCACAGGAAAACAGTGTTGCAGAATCTCCCAAACAATGGAAGTGAACAGTGGCCAATTTTCAAATGGAATTTAAAAAAAACAACAAAAGAAAAACATTAAAAGCCTCCATGCTGCTCGTCTGGTATAATCTCATAAAGCCCCAGAAAGAACACTATTTTCCTGTCAAACTCCAGCAGTGTTTTGTGGAATAAAAAACTAACCCCAATCTTCAATCAGTATGAGGGTGAGTAGGTAATGACTGAATTTTCATTTAGGGGTGAATTATCCCTTTAAATGTGTCCCTTTATTATAATTTATACAGCATTGTACCTGTAATTTTGCACCTGTGTTTTACTGATTTTATTTATAAAATTCAGTTAATATTGATGAATTTTTTTAAAACTTTGACAACAACAGCTTGACCTGATGAGAACTTGATGTGAACAACCTCAGAAAACCTCATGAGGTAATCCTGGCACACAGTGGGCTGGGCTAACTGTCGACACAGTTACTAACTGATGCAATGACACAGCACATCCAACACGTGAGTCACTGGGCCACAAGCAGATGACCGTCGCAGTGGAACATCTCTGATCTTTCTTATGTTTTGGCTAAAGGTCATCCACATAAAGCTGGATTATCAACCAGGTGTAGCAAGGAACTGTTTTATGGGGCTCCAGACCTGTAGAGACCCCAAAAGCTGCAGGTTCACTGCTTGTCAATTGAATCTGTGTCACTAAAGTGGAACATCACATTATTACACAATATTGTGTCACTGTGTGTCAGAGGAACCTGTCTGACAGGTCGTCCCAACATGCTGCTGCAGAAATACCATCAACTCCAGCAAGGCAACTTTATTTGTCAGTGCACAGACGCACTTCAACGTGATTTACACAAAACATATTTTTTTAAAGCATTAAAACATCAGTTTAAACACTCTATAAAGGGGATTAGAAGAAATTGTATTGCATTGTTTTTATTTATGTTGTGCTCAGATATTCTGAAATAAAGTTCATTAAATTATAAGTACCATTACACCCAGAGGTGGAAAGTAGAAACTTACAAATACTTAGTTCTGACAGTGTTTTACTCTACACATTGAAACACAAATATCTGTACTTTAAACTCCTTACAACTCCTGGTTAAAACCGGCTGAGTTTAATGCCTTTGGGAAGAATTATTGATTATTTTAATTTTGCACCACCTTCCCGACATCCAGACTAATTTTGACCTAAATGGACATAACACATATAAAAGATGATTCCTTGGTGTATCTATCAGTGCATATCACAGATGACAGACATAACATGATGAAAGCAACAAATAAGATGAAAAATGCCGTAAAAGATGCAACAAGACGAAAAACAATGTACAGGACATAAAAATTAAAAAAAAACGCGTCACGAAAAATGACATAATAAGACGAAAAACAAAGTAAAAGACATCAAAATGAAAAATGTAAAAGACAAAAAATGACGTAAAAGACAAAACAAGACATAACAAGATGAAAAACAATGCAAAGGCTCTCCAATAGAGAAAAGGTGAGTCAGTTTTCTTTGCACAGAAGGTCAGTAGAAATGTCCTTCATCTTTACTTTTATACTTTGAGGACATTTCAGAGCCTGAACTTTTTCACTCTTACTGCAGTAAAGAAGTTGAATCAGTGCTTCTACTTTTACCAGTCTTTCTTATACAAGTATCTGTTCCACTTGAGTAAAGAATGTGTGGACTTTTGCCACTTCTGCTCATGTCCATCTTTCTCACATGCAGGCAAAATCTCAGGAATGATGGAAAAGAATTTTCTTCTTTTTGGCCATAACTCAAGATTTCAGTTACACTAATTATGACAAAATTACACACAGATATCTAACAGGATAAAATGATGAGGTGATGACATTTCATATCCAAAGGGTCAAAGGTCATAATGTTCAGCTGTCTATCAGTCCTCTGTCCTCTGTAAAAAATTGTCTCTATTTCTCTATTTCCATATTCAATTCCTTCAGTCTTCACTACATACACTGAAATCTTGCAGGGACAACATATGTTGGCGGAACTTAGCAAATCTCAGCTGGTTGCATCTGGCACTTGCGGTTTCGTTGCAGCAGGTGCTTCATCATGTGTTGCCTGATGGGTATCTGCACTCTACTGTGTGCCCTCTTCTAGTTCTACATGTGACTGTAATTTATTTTCCAGCATTCAGTGCTCAGTCCAGCATTCAGTCTCATATATATAATGTCACTGTTTTGGCCGATGCCCAGGACAGGATCCTCACTGCAGTTCACTCAAGGTCAGATATTTCATGCCACATAAACAAAGTAAGAGCTATCAGTCTCCTGCCTGAGGTGCACTGTGCGAGGGGAGACAGAGAGACACTGCGTGAGAATAAATGACAAAATAATTAATTTGTGTATGTTTTAGGGCTGCAACTAACGATTATTTTCATCATTGACTAATCTGTTGATTATTTCACTGACTGATCGATTAGATGTTTGATCTATAAAATGGCAGAAAATGGTGAAAAATGTTGATCACATTCCCCAACACCAAAGATGACGTCCTCAGATGTCTTGTTTTGTCCACAACCCAAAGATATTCAGTTTATATTCAGTATTTCTGAAAGCTTCATACTGAACCTTTAATTGAGCATTACAGCATCACATAATTTTACATTATGGTAATTGTATACTTGCTCCAAACACCCATTCTCACCTATAGGCTACATCTCTCATCAAAAAGATAAGGTGTCTTATCAAAAAGAGCATATTTCTGCCTTTGAGCTGTGGACATAAAGTCGAAGAGATCTGCTTAACAGACAGCTCATCTTCAGCCCACTTCAGGTAGAAACAGACGGACTGAAAGTTAAATTCACTGAATTTAAAAGCACTGACTACATTTGTGAGATTGTTTGGATCACTAACAAACATCTACAGAAATATTTCATTCATTCGTGCGACTGTGACCAGGGAATAGTGTTTGTAAAAGGCTACGTGACCTGATTTTAGGGGTATTCTTCACTAATTATATTCAACTTCTCCAGGGAATATTTTTCCATACAGTGAGGTCACTTATTACAGCACAAGCTCTACTTTTTTCAGCTAATTGTGGTGTGTCATTTACTCTGCGGGATTACCTCGAACTATAACACGTCCCCAGTGAGATGATGTGTATCAATTCAACCTGATTATTGTTTTATGCCAGAAACAATTCCTTATAGACTCTATTAAAGCAAAAAAAAATGTTTAAAACACAAAGGAAAAGAAAGAGGAGAAGAGGAGAAAAAGAAAAGAAGAGAGAATGAGATGAAGGTGAGGAGGATGTTTAACTTTAGATGTTTAATTCCCCAAGCAAATAATTCTATGGTGATTTTCAGGACAACTCCCAACAAAGTTTCTCATACATCTGGGCTTTACCTGAAACTGTGTCACAGGGCTAACAGTGTTATTATGGGAGGATCATTTTCTAATTTGTCCTCTTCCCTCCCTCCCTCCCTCCCTCCCTCCCTCCCTCCCTCCTACCCTCCCTCCTTCGTCCCTCTGTCTCTCTTCTGGATGTCTCCCCTCCCAATTACAGCAGGTGCAGGAGAGCACTCTTTCCCACTCTCTCAGAGTGCTCCATCTCCCAGTCACTCCGTTCTCCTGACTCCCAGAAGCTCCAGTAAAACTCCAGCACTTTCCACCCTGCCCCGCCACTGCCTCCAGGACGAGCTGCACCACTGAAAGGCTCTGCACTGAGAACTGAAGAACAGGTATGTGTCTCTTTCTGTTCTGACGTAACATATATGTTGGTACTGGTTGTTTAATTGAAGTGGGTGTTGGGTATGAAAGTAACATGGAATGGGTTCATTTAATATATAAACTATATAAGATATATATAAGATATATAAGATATATAAGATGGTCTAAGAAGGTGAAAATATGGATATTAAAGGATCAGTTCACCAAATCACAAAAAACAAACAGACTTTCATTCGCTGCCTCCATCAAATCAATATCAGAGGTGGGAAGTAACTAAGTACAATTACTTTGTTACTGTGTAATACTGTTGAATAGAGATTCTGGGTTTCTGCTCCTTACATTTTCAAAAGTTTCAACAGGCTCGTTACTTCAGGGGAATTATTGATATTTCTTATTTTGTGTTATTGTGTGCTGCCTTCCCAACAAGAGGACTGATTTCAACAACAAGACAAACATCGTAACAAGATAACAACGAGATAGCAACAACGTCAAAATGTAACAAGACAAAAAAAAAAGACATGATGAGACAAAAAAAAAAACGTATCAAAACAAAAACAACATAAAAGGCATAACAAGACAAAAAAAGATGTAAGAAGACAAAAAAGATGTATGAAAACAAAAACAACGTACAAGATGTAACAAGATTAAAAAAAAATCTCAAAATGTAGGAAGACAAAAAAAAAGATGTAACGAGACAAAAAGACGTATCACAACAAAAATGACGTAAAAAATCACGTCAAAGTGTAACAAGACCAAAAAGACGTAAAGAGACAGAAAAGGTGTAACAAGACAAAAAAGACATATCAGAACAAATCAACGTAAAATATGTAACAAAAAAGACGCCAAAATGTAACAAGACAAAAACAACGTAACAAGACAAAAAAAGATGTAACAAGACAATAAAGACATCAAAATGTAACAAGACAAAAAAAAAAATACGTAAGACATAATGAAACAAAAAAAACAAAAAACAGAACAAGATGAAACAGACAGAAAGGAAGACTCAGCTGCAGAAAGCTGAGGTTCAGTTGGCTTTGCAAAGTAGAAATGTCCTACAGAGGACAACTTTTACTTTTATACTTAGAGCACATCTCAGAGCCTGAACTTCCTACTTTTACTTGAGTAAAGATCACTTTTACCACCTCTGGGGATATAACGATATATCATATATCACAATAAAAAGAAATGTCTCAGACTGTGATAATATCTACCACGATATTAGATAGTTAATTACTGTAATTCAGTCGGTCATCACGGCTGCATTGTTTTTGTTTTGCAATTGTACAGAGCTGTCACCATATCAGATTTTCACTACATGATTATCGTGGCCAAATTATTTCACAATATTTTCATATTACATGATATTATTGCAACAGAAAAATTTGGGGAGGGGGAATGCCATCAGTCAAATTCATCTTTAACTTTATTAATTGTGCATTTTGTCACTTTTTTGGCAAATGAATTACACTCAAAATACAAGTAGGGAGGTGGAGAGAGAGAGAGAGTCTGAAACCAGAACTGTAACTGATTTATGAACACGTTTAATAGGTGCTGAATTATTTACATGACATTATCATGTTTTAGTAACATGATATCATGATATCAATATTTCATTTTGTAAATATCACTATTATCAATAATACCGGTATATTACAACACCCCTAGTGCTTACTTCAAACGTTCATCGCCAAAGATAATGATGCCAAATTTTTGGAATTTTTTATGAACAAAAATTCTGTGCACATGAAGGCTCATTTATAGTACATTGAAAACATCAGAAAACATTCAAAAATTAAAGAGAAAAAAAAAGAACAGATGCTCACATTTCAAAATCTGGGGAAATAAAACCAAAATTATTAGCATGGCTAAAAATCACAACAGCTAGTTTAGGGTCAGGATTCAGATGCATTAGACTTCAGTAGTTGAAACTGCCTTTGAAAACCAGAAATGAACTAAGAGATTCCAGACTAATTTGCACATGTGAATCAGTCTGCTGATACTTGGCACTGGTAGTTATTGGACCATTTCGTGGCAACCAAGCAAGCCAAGCTGTGCTTTTTGGCTACAATAACGTTTCTGGGCTTCCCTTTATGTTGTTTTGGTGACTCTGTCCAGCTGTGCCACACTGCTCCAGAGGCAGGAATTCCGTCCGTCATCAAAATAGTAGCACAAGCCTACACATTCATTTGATTGAGGTCAGTCCATTGACACAGCTCGTGGTCATCTGGGAACAAAGCAACAAACCATGACTACAAAGTATACCTCAGGCTCAGCGAGGAAACACTCTCTGTGTTCTAAAGAGACACACACTGTGATCTGCCTAAATCAGACTAGACTGAAGCCTCACGTTAGCTTGAGCTGAACTTTAAATGGCATACTTTGCACAGAACAAGGACTAGACTTCTGTCTCTTCTGTCAGATCAGGGCCTGCTGGTCAGTCCACACATATTCTATCTGCACTAATGGACATGTTTGGGTTTCCTACAGCAGGATGCAGCGTATCAGGGAAGGCATTCACATACGCACCATGAAGGCCAAGAGGAAAGTGGAGGAGATCTCCAAAGAGGACGTCCAGGCTTTCCTCAAGAAGAACGCCTTCGTGCTCTTCACAGTCGGGGCAGTTATCGTAGGTCAGTATGCCTCTGTGAGTTAAGGGGAAATGTGTCAGAGTCCTGTCAATGCGATGAAGACACACATACATGTAACACACAGGCCCACGCTGCCGTTCTCTCTGCAGGGATCGTTCTGGGATTCGCGCTCCGCCCATATAAGATGACCTATCGAGAAGTGAAGTACTTCTCTTTCCCTGGAGAGCTGTTAATGAGAATGCTTCAGATGCTGGTTCTCCCCTTACTGATCTCCAGTCTAATAACAGGTACAGCACACACACACACATTATGTCCCACATGGAACCGGTCTGTCAGGGACAGAACACCTGTTAACATCCACTTTCTTCTGTATTCTCAGAGGTGGTTCAGTTTCTCTTCAGTAGTCCTCTATGTTCATGTGATATGAACATGGTGGATATGATGATGGATATAAGATCTCTCACCACTTTTTGGTCAGTGTCTCCATCAGCCACCACACCTTATCACAGCTGATGTACCTGTAGCGTTCTATAAAGGTTTCTAAGGTACAACTTAGAACTTCTTTTCCTACTAGTGTTTCCTGTTTTCCTGTAGCAGCATATCCACATTTAATTGCAGTGTGTGTGTTGAGTGTGTGCGTGCATGTCTGCACTATGCTCCTTTACTGGCAGTGTTCAGCACTCAGGGTCAGGTTGAGGTTCAGGCAATATAGTCTAACCAGACAGTCAGAAAAGCCATATCCTCAGTTAGTTCCATTACATAAAAAAATAAAATACAATTCCACAATATTTCACAAATTGGATTAGGCTACCATCATGATAAGAATAGACAGATTAAATGACAACATTCTATTGATGTGTTCAAAAGTGGGTCTGACAGAGCTGCTCTGACACAGGCAACTGCTGTGATCACGGCCACATTGAGCCCTGACAAAACCTTGCAAAACCTGTATTCAAACAGAAATGGTGCTGCGTTGAACATCATGTTGTGTACGCAAGCACACTGCACCACAACGCCTTTTTAATACAGCGATATTTACATACACATGGCTGCTGATTGGGCAACACCTTTGGCACACCCACAAAACAAGAGAAAACGTATCTCAAAGACGTGGCGTCTCTCAAAAAGGTGCATAACTTCTAAACTGAATCACGTAACGTAACCAAACTCATGAACCGTTTGTTGTAGACTCTTGTGGGAGGAATCATCTGCTTCCTATTCTTTAGCCCCGCCCCCTTCATTACTCATTGACTGCTTGTTTTAGGCACTTGTGGGAGTCATCATTGGACTCAGCAGAGTTCATTTTTCATTGAAGGTTAGACTAGGTTTTAGTCAGGTCCCCCTTTTAAAGTCCACCTCCAGTCGTGTTTTAAACAATATAAAATGCTCTGCAAGAAGTAATAAATTATGTCTAATATGTTATTTTTGCTAAATAAGTTCAAATACCTTGAAAATGTTTTACATATAGCTCCACATCTTGCCTTCATTTAGTATTCATGGATTCATGAATCATGCAAATAGTCACCGCCCTCTCCCGACAGTTTTTCTTGTACATTTACATTTTTGTTGGCTGTTCACAATGTTCTGTGAACAACGTCTGATACCAGTCTGAACAGGTCACATTCTGAACAGGTCACACTGTGAACAGGTGACAATGTGAAAGTCAACAAATGACACGGAGGCTACCTCGACTGATAGCGTCCTCTATACAGTTGTGATTGTTTCCAAATCCAGATAGTCGGAACTGACAAATGTCCTTGCTCTCCTTGTAAAACAAACAAAATATTAACGTTTTATTTTATATGAAAATATAAAATATCAGAAGGT
>JAJHUR010101260.1:0-12432 GCA_027495735.1 Lutjanus campechanus | reverse complement strand
ATAAGACACTACCTACCAGCCTTAGGGTGGAGCAGCCATTCACTACATGATGTGTTGTGAAATGCACACACATTAATGTGGCGGCTGCGGAGTCGTCGTCGTGGCCACAGCTTATAAAAACTACAAGTTCACTTGGTCACAATGAACGTTAATCTCGCGATAAAAAAAATGACGCCGTTAAAATTGATTTGCGTTAACGCGTTAATAACGCGATATTTTTGACAGCACTAATTTTAGTACAATCCTTAAAATTATGTCTGTTCCCTCTACCTTCCACAATCTATAAATGTACCAATATATTTTGTCTCGAAACTGAGTCATCCGAGCTCTGTAGTGAGCACTTCAAGCCAGATGACTTTGACAGGACGGGTCAAATTGTCAGGCTTAGAGATGGTGCGACCCCATCTGTCTTCAACTTCCCGTCTCATCTCCAAAGAGTAGGTGTATTTTTTACTCTACATGCTAACAGAGATGTCTATGATTCATATGTAAAACAAAAGTTAATATCACACGTTGCTAAAAATGTTTTTACCATTAGTTCTTTCTGCATGTTTAGGAATTAGTGATGTATTGTGTATACACTCTGGGATACTTTTTAATGAAGTTGTTTTTAAGTATTATGTTTCTTATATTTTAGCCTGTAGCAACAAGGAACACAAAAGTTTCAAGGAAAGCTGAAGAGAGCCTACCTTTCTCAGCATTTCCCCGAAAGTGAACCTCAGCCCAATGATGTGAGTATTTGTATTTGATATGTCCCATACAGATGTGAGCATTATGGCTCTGGTCATATTAAAATCTCTCCCTTGCTTTCTGCAAGTCTTTTCAGACATACTCACATATACACTTTTTACATGTTATAAATAAATAAATAATACACACGTGAACGCACACACACACCCTTTCTCTCTTTCTCATACTCACTGTTCTGGCAGTGATATTACGGGTATGAAATTAAGAATGTGTGCCTGCACATATTCAGTGCTATGCACCAATCAACTGTGAGTGGTATGATATAAACATCACTGAAAACATTTTTATCCTTCTTTCTACTAGGACCACTCCTATGCATTGCCCAATTCTCCCACTCGTCTCAAGGCCAGACTCAAAGTGAAGCTTTGGCTAGAGTGGAGAGTCTAGAGCGGGAGAAGCTGAATGCAAAAGCCAGAGAACGGAGAGCAAATAAAACAGTAAATAGTCTTCTGGAGGATCTGAAGAAAAAGAACCTTATAAATGAGGAGTTGAAAGAAAGGCTTGACTTCCACTCAGGTAAAATAAATTGATAATACAACTTTGAATTTTATGTTATGTTATGTTTACACTCTTTGTCAGACTTTATAAAGGTATTATTTCAAGGGAACTTACTAACTAGTTTATATTAACTGAATTTCAGATAGACCCCTTTTCAAAGCAGGGCCATGAATACACGAAGGACCAGAGAGAGTTTGCCCTCACACTGCACCTCCATGGTCCTAAAGCATACAGTTACCTGAGGGATTCTCTGCATCTTCCCCTGCCACATCCACATACATTGCAAAGGTGTAGTGCATGTTTTTTGATCACACTGTTTAAACATACTGGTTAAAATACTTAAAACACTTCAGCCCTGCATACTATGTTGTACAACAAACAGGGATCTGATGTACAAGTTTTACAAATTTTCACTATTTTTGAACGTCTTGGAAAAAAGAACAATCTTAGAAAAAAATGAAAGAAAGAAAAAGTGCCCAAAATAGGGATCCAAGGGTTAAAGCACTTAAATAGCTATTTATTTTCTTTTTGTAAAGGTGGATGCAATCAGTGGATGCCAAGCCTGGACTCCACACAATGATGTTGGACATGTTGCAGAGAAGACGTGAAGAAGACCCTGCTAAATATGGCTCTGTGGCTCTCATGTTGGATGCCATGGCCATAAAAAACATGTCCAGTACAATCCCTATACCCAGAAAATGTCATGATGACGTGATATGTGGATATGGGGGATGGCATGGATGAGACTGATGTAGCTACGGAGGTGCTTGTTTTTATGGTGGTTAGCTTACAGGGTCATTGGAAAGCTCCAGTTGCCTACTACCTCACAAAGTCTCTGTCACCAGACACACAGAAGGTCCTGGTTGTCCATGCTCTGGAGGAATTCCACGCACGTGGCATAAGAGTGGTCTGCATGACAATGGATGGGCATGCCTCCAATGTCGACATGTGCAACCAGCTCCGGTGTCAGCTAAAGGGAAACCCTCATGAGCCGTTCAAAACCTTCTTTGACCATCCAGCGACTGCTGGCAGGGGGTTTGTGTTGATGGACGCTTGTCACATGTTGAAACTGGCACGCAACATGTTGCAGGCTTACAGCCCGACAACCAGCGCCACTGGAGAAATCAGCTGGTCATACATTGTTGATCTCAACAATGTCCAAACAAAAGATGGACTGCATGCGGCCAACAAGATAACAAACAAGCATGTCCACTTTGGTGGCCAGAAGATGAAGGTGTCCCTGGCTGCACAAACACTGAGTCACTCTGTAGTGGTGCGCACACTGAGGGACCTTGGTTATTCACAGTTTAAAAACTGTGAAGCAACAGCTGAATTCATTGAGGTAATACAACGTGCAAACATTGTTATATAACATTGCATAATGTGCATGAAACCCAACTCTGTTTATACTTACCTGTAGAGGGAAATCCAAGCAGAGCTGTGTACTTAAATGCTTACTTGTTGTATGTATTGAAATTAGATAATAATTTGATCTCCCTGATACGATACCACTGTTGGGGTGATATCTCCCTAGATCACTTGACACACGCTTCGAAGCCTAGACACGGAAGAACACATCACTACTAGATTGGCCATGTTTTTTGAAGTTTTTGAAGTTTTGACTGGAGTTGCAACGACCCCCGTGGATGTGGACACCAAAGTGCTGCTTCAGGGAGCGGGAGAAACAGCCCTCAGACACCCGCTGCTCTATTTCAAGCTGCTAACACAGGTAGCTAATGTAGCTAATTAGCTAACAGCAACCAAGGTGATGGTTACCTGCCTGGCTTCTTCTCCTATGGTGAGCGAGCTGTGATTAATATGATTAGTCTTATTGTTTTACTGCAGACACTGTAAGTTAACAACAGCTAACAATAATTGTTTTTTTTTTTGTTTTTTTTTGCACAGTACATTGTGAAAGTAGATGGAAAGAGAGGACTCTTCTGTGGCTTTTCACCTCGTATCGTGTCAAATACCATCTCCACTGTGGTCAGGAGCAAAGTTAAAAAGGTAAGCAAGGATTGAGACTTTATAATTACAAATTATTTGCTAATATGAAGGCTTATGCCAGTGTTCAACAACACATTTCACTGGAGGAAAATTAAATTAAGCTTAGTTTAGTTATAATCTCCGAGTCAGCTTTGAGAAGACTGTGGAATAGCTTTTACAGAGATTTGTATTGTGTTCTAGGTACTCTACCACTCCTAGAGTCAGCCTTGCTTTTAACTACGCGTTTGTGAACGCATGACGTCTCAGAAATTAACGCTACGCGTCCGCAAGCTGCAATACACACGACCGATAGTGGCAGTGTAGGGGCAAAATGCAGCGACAGGGTCAGAGGTCAGAAGATATGTCACCAGCAACAACAATGGCGGAAAGTTTTGAAGACAAGCTCATCGAACAAATCCGCAACTACCTTCATCTGTATGACGTGCCGTTGCCACTACACAGCGACAAACATGTCTGCAACAACAGCTGGCAAAGTGCAGTTTTAGAAGTCAACGTTGAAACATGCCGGCAAAAATGGAAACAGGTTTGAGACCGCTACGTACGAGTGCGGTGGAAGATGATGGAAAAAAGGAGTGGGGACGGTGCCGATGACGTGTTTTGCCTACCAGTCATCAGACACATCAAGTATTTAGATGCGTGCCAGGTGTTAACCTATGACATTGGTAGATGCCAAATGAAGAGGATCTTGCCTGTGCCTCAGCGAGCCCTACAAACGTTCCTGTTCCTTCACCTGGCCCAGCTGCCTCAGTACCTGAGCCTTCACTGGATCCCCTTTCCCCTCTCCCAGGCCATCTACAGTGCAGCAAAAAAAAAAATAGAGTCCAGGAGATGGACCAAGTTGATGCTGTCCTCCTCCAGAGACTGACTGAGATAACGGATGAGAACCGTGGAAGACAGAATATTTACAGCAGCTTTGGTACCTGCATTACCATGTTTCTTGAGGAGCTGCCCCCTCACGATGCCAAAGACTGATGAAGGAGATAAAGCAACTTATGTAATGCTACGAATAGACGTAAGCACTGTTTATCTTCATGCAGTCTTATTTTCTATTGTTGTTTTGAGTTTGTTTTGGCTGTCAATATTCCTCCCCTATAGCCACATGTTCAAGTTCTAGCAAAAGCTGACTGATGTTACACAGACGTTTCATTGCACTACTGTGCCACTTTTCCAGTTCATTTGTCAAGATTCTTAAAGAGGAAGGAGTCGCTGGATTCTATGTGTGAGTCACACTAATAGTTTCACGGTTCATAAGTGAAACACCTCTGCCCTCCATCAGTCTGAGCAGTGTGTTGTGTATTTGCAGTGGTATCGTGCCCTATGTGGTGGGAGAGGTTCTCTCCCTGTGGTGTTGTAACCTCCTGGCTCACTTCATCAACACCTACGCTGTCGACAAGAATGTAAGTCATTCACCTTTTTGGATGCTAGAAGATAAAGCAATACAAGAAAGCAATACAAGAAATAACTCATTCTTGAGAACCATTTTTTGGGGGGGAATTTTTGCTCTTTAATTACTCTGTGACGGATGTGTCTTGGACCCAAATGCAACACTTCAGACCTCAGGAACAGTTGGTAATGACTTTTATTTTCACAGAGATCAGACAAGAGTTTAAGCAGTGGAATTAGCTTAGCATTGGGTTCGTTCTTCAGGCTGTAGGCCCGGACAAAGTCTCTGATTGTCTGGTAAGAGAGCCGAGCAGGATGTAATCCGGCCGCGGGTCCGAGGAGGGGAACGTGCACCCTCGAACCCGTAAAACACTGTCCCTCAGCGGCCGGGAGAAACAGAGAAAGGCTTACTGTGGCTGAAGCCGTCGAGTCCTGGTTCCTGCAGCCCGAGAGGCAGTGCAGGGGAGTCGCTGAGCGGCGAGCCGCAGAGGAGTCGTTGCCAGACGGAAGAGTCTAACCCAGACGAGCCGGCAGATGAGGCGGAGGTACCGGCGAGGGGCGTGCAGTGGAGAAGTCGAGACCAGGCAGGAGAGTCAGAACCAGGAGAGCAGACCGACGAGGCAGAGGTACCGGTGAGGGACGAGCTGGAGAGGAGTCGAGGCCAGGCAGAGGAGTCGAAACCAGGCGAGCAGGCAGACGCTGAAGACACCGAGATGGAGCACGTGGTCAGAGACAGAAGGCAGGTCGGTACACAGGGCGGCGGACTGGGAGAGCAGGTCAGAGGCAGGCAGGGTCGGTACCGGGAGGTCAGGCAGGAAAAGAACGCTGGATAGTCTGGCATAGTAGAACAATCTGGCGAGGAGTGAGAGTGCTGGAGGAGCTTATATACTCGCCTGATGAGATGAGCAACAGCTGCGCACACAGGTGAGTGGAGTGAAGCTGATGAGGGGGCGTGGCTGAGAGGTGCAGTGAGGCGGAGGCAGGGAGAGTGGAAAAATACCAGAGGCAGAGGCAAACCAGGAGAACAGAGCCGTGACACTCTGGGACATCTTTTTTTTTTTTTTTAAAGATGAAATGCTTGGCTATTAAACCCTGTAATGGGTCGATTTAATTGTTTATTAAATAGCATGTTTTGCAGCTGAGGACTTGATCATTTTCTTCTGTTTAATGTTTTTTCTTTTTTGCATTAAATACTAGATTGTTTAATTAGCTGTATAATCAAAAAGTTTGATTAATTTATATTCAAGAAATAAATACCATTATGATGTGCCCACTTACAATTTCTGTTGTCACTTGTCTTTGTCATAAACAACATATAGAACTCAATGAACACATATTAGGTGCTTTTATTGACACAAACTCATTTTATAAATCATTATGAATATATATTTAATGACCAACAAAAAAGAAAAAGAACTTCTCTATGAGACAGCCGACAGCCAACTGACAGAGCTTTTTACATTGGGTGGCCCAAGTGGGGCACTAACTTACTGTATTTTTATTGAATGAATGGTATGATGAAAACAATGTCCAGCCTGTTAACTGTAGTTAGTATAGGATGTTTCACCTGCAATAGTAATATATTTACATACATGAGTGGTTGATTTAGTAGATTTAGTTAGCATTACTGTGGTCTCATGGCTTCATCTTGTGGCAGTGCTAGCATAGCGGTAACACAAGTCAGACAACCTTTTTGTCATTCACCTGCATGGGTTTACTAGTTATATACATATTTTTGTGGTTTTTTTTCTGTATTCTTCCCCTTTCAGAAACCACACAGACAGAACTAGATGTAAATTCTGTATTTCTATACACCCTGTCAAGCTACTGTCCCATCAATAAAGTGTTCAACCGGAAATTCTGGACTTCGGGGCTCCATTGATGCTGGCTTGTGGTGCACGCGCGTAACTCCAGGTGAAACTACTCCGAGTTGATTAAACCAACTCAAATCATGTGTTCTGGAACCGGAAACTCAGAGTTTCCTATCTCAGAGTAGATCAACTCAGAGTACGGGGTTACACTCAAGAGTTGTTGAACCTGCTTTGTGAAACGGACCCCTGCTCTCAGCCCTTTTGTGCTGCCGCACACACATGAACCAACATAGAGGATGCATAGGGAGACAATCAATGCGCACTAAGTATATGTCCAAACAGAGGCGCACACTGATTAGTTGCAGACACCATAGATGCTTGACCCACCCCTGAGTGAGTAGCATTTGTTTTTCATTTTCATCACAACAGTGTCATACTGTGATGAGATTATGAGATACAAAATTCTTTATTTTTTTTGGTCACACTTAATATAATCATGCAGTTCAATGAAATAAACAATAATTTGATCATTTATGTAATGATCTAGCATTCATCAATAAATATGATAAAGGGCCCATATCAGTATTGAAAAAGAGTAAAATATAGATACAATACATGTAAGAAATTACTTTCACAATGTTTGTTCTTCATTGCACATTAATATTACAAGTATTCATTGTGTCTTTGGGTCGCGGGGTCTCGACATAAACTATTAACGAAAAATCTATTAATCAGAGACGTTTTGTTGATAGTCTAACATGTGAGGACAGCACAGTTATTTCATTGTGGTGACTTACCTGTCTGTCTCACTAGAATCAGCGTCGATGGTAGATAAAGCTGCAGCTGGGACATGAAAAGGCTTTTCCCTTCATAGGAGGTGATGTTACAGGACGTTTGTAGTGGTCTATTTGGCCGCAACCTCGAGAACACGCTGTTAATGAGCACGTTCGGGTTATTTTGCAAGATAAACTAAAGGGAACCACTTGTTTTAGATGAGCTAAAACAAAAATATTACCTGGATGCTGAGGTAATTAATCAATACAGGTTTACCATAGAGTAATGTGAGAGTTTGAGTGGCTCCTGGTGCAGAGCGCTGCATGGGGAGACGTTATTACTTTTGCTCTGGTGAGATCGAGGCCAGCCCAGCGCAATCATGAAAATATATTATATTTTCTTAAATTGATGTTTTAATGGGTGTCAGTTATGTAGTGCTTGCTTATACAAGAATTTTTGCCACAGTAGATATGAAATGCAACATGAAAATCCCAAGTAAATATGTTTGTGAATGTGTGACGAAACCGGAGCACACACAGCTGCTGAACTCAACACACACTCACTCCGAAAATACACTGCATGCGAAACGACTCCAAAACGACTCTGCTCCGGAACAACAGCGTACTCTGTCGTCCGCCAACTCACACATGATTCGTTTGTGATGCGGCTCCGCCGGACACTGAGCGTCGCGAGAACGCACGAGATACAGTGATTAACTAAATTATTCTGTGCATTTCAGTGCCTGCTCCTAGGAGGAATGCAGCTGCTTTGCTACTACTGCTTGCAAGACTGCAGAGGAGGGATAAATCAACCGGGGTTTTATTTTGTATTTTGTAGCCGACTTCCCTCCCGGCACAATCTGCCCTGTGCTGCTTGATGCGCCGTGCTCCGGCACCCGGCAAAAATAGAAGCTCTGTGTATGTGTTGCGGAGGGCTGTCGGACTCCGCAGTTGTTCCAGAGCCGTTTCGCAGCGGAACCGGAGACTGTGTGAGCTGACACATTAGTCGCGTTTCCATTACCCCTAGAAATGCGCAAAACCTAAATATCGCAATAAAAAACTGGTAATGGAAACGCCTATATTTCGAAAATCATCTCAAATTTCGCTAAAACATTTTTACGCTCTCATGAGGTGGTTTTTCAGACGTGTCGATATAAAAGTGTATCGCAAAAGTGTAATGGAAACACTTTTTTCGCATTTACACGTCACCGGGGGGTCAAGGGACATGACGTAGGGGTCACGCGACCAGTACATTTCGAGGAAGATGGCGCGGTACGTGTGGACAGAGGAGGAGACGGAGTTGCTGTTAGTGAATTCCTCACACACAATCTTCTCCCAGAAATCCCTTATTCGTGGCCGCTGCCACACATAAGGGCTTCGCCTTTGAATAAGGTGTTGCCTTCGTCTTCTGTTCATAATAAGTACAGCAACAGCTGTAGCGGCAGCTGAGATCAGTGTCCCGTAGCCATGGAGCCGCACGACGCTTTCGGCCATTTTTCCTCAAGTCTCGCAGGACAGGACGGACGAGAATTTACGAGAATTACGGTTAGTTCGCAAAACAACGTTCTATGGAAACACCTGCAAGTCGCATTCGGACTCTGTCGACATTTCAGAAATATCGCTTTTATTTTGCGAACAGCTGTAATGGAAACGCGATTAGTGACTAAAATTGAAACGTAACGGCTCCAACGCCGTGGCAGAGTCGTTCCGCTCCAGAAGGGCTACAACACCGGCTTCATTCAGTTTGCTTTTCAGTGACCTCACACTGACGTGTACACCATGTAAAAGTGACATCATGTCCACGATTACAGCGTACAAGTGGCACTCATTAAAATACTGTATGCACTTGTCATAACATAACATAACGGGCAAAACATCACTCGGTCGCTGTCCATCTCTGTCCACTGACAACATCAACAACTCGAACTGGCCCGCCAACCCCGGATTTGGTACATTCCCTTTCCGATTTGATTGTATTTGTAAATTTGTTTTGCCACTTGTAAAAGTGTTTCGCGTCTTGCTTATTAGTTTCTGAAATGTAAATTTGTTTCGGGGCTTGTAAATGTGTTATGGTAATGTAATTTTGTTTTATGATATGTAAAAATGTTTTCCAAAATGTAAACTTGTCTCAAGCTTTGTAAAAGTGTTTCACATTTTGTAATGTTGGTTGCACCTCCCGGCCACCGTACGTTTGTCATAGCTGCAGAAACATAAAGAAAATACGAGCTACGTAAACTAATGTAAACTAGCAGTGAACTGCAGCCACATTAGCTCTACTCTTTTATAGACAATAACTTCAAGCAGCTGTGAGCTGATCTCAGTAACAGCTCTGGATATTTCAGGTCCTGATCATACTTTTGAAGCAACATGTAAATTTACAGTCGTGGTAACAAACACGTTATTGACAGAAACACGGGCGAAAAGCTACTCGTGTGAGTGATTAGCGTTATGCCCGTGGCCATGTTGCATAGTTACCTAAAGCTCTCTCATAATAAAATGCACTTACGTGTGTAGGATGAATTACCTGTCCAGCAGAAAAGAGGCAACTTCATCTGCTGTCGCGCTGCCATTTGGTTTCTTCAAATTTTCACTTCTTTGAGGACAAGAGTTCACAGTTTGCTGCTTTTTCTTGTGGTAAATAACAACTGTGATCATCCACTGGTCAAAACTGTGGGTGTAAGCCTCCAGAAAACAAGCTAGTTTGCCAGTAAACACTGCTGTCTGTCCTCCTCTTCGTCATCCGTATTTACATTGCGCAGTTTACGTAATGTGTCTGCTCTGCACAGCTTTAGAGCACATGGTGGCGCAAGATGGGGGCCTCCGTAAAAGGCGACCCGCTCCTATGTAACTATAGATGGCGATTTCTAGGGTAACGCAAACATAGAGATTATGAGTTTTGAGTTGATTGATAACAATAAATAACATACTTATGTATAATGTATTCCATTTCTGTCAATAAATCCCTGTAAATATTACACACTGTAGCTTTAAACATGAATTCACAGGAGAGAGGAGACGCTGTGGAAACCCTCCACAGAGGAAGGCTGGTGGTGGGGGCTCAGTTTTGCGGCATCCGTTTTCTTGTTTATCAGCACTTTCTCCAGCTTGTAGAAGGGAGGAGCTGCTAAAAAGGATAAAAATGCTTACAATATTATATATTACTAATGGCAGTATGTGTGATGAATTTATAAACCTGATTAATTGAAATGATCAGTGTGATTGTCTTTATAGAATATTTCTAAATGTTCTGTTAACTAAGAGTGATCATTGATTTTACTAGCCTACTATTTATTGTTGTTATTACTAGGGATGGAAATCGAAAACTGGTTCTTGTTGAGAACCATTGCCAGTTCCCATTGTTTCAATTCCTTGGAATCATTTGCCAATATCGCAAACAATTCCCTTATCGATTCCAGTGGGCGCAAATGACGTCACCACGCACGTTGTGTAGCTTACTCAAGCTACGCAACATGTGTGGAGACGTCATTCACCAGTGCTGCCAGCAGGAAACATGGCGCCCAAGCAGCACAAATGCTTGAAAGTTTGGTACATTTCACGAGAAAGGATGACAACTAGTGGTGCAACGGATTGCAGTTGATCCGTGTGCCGTACGGATTGCCCTCCATGGTTCGGCACGCATGTGTGAGCATCATAGTTTTACTGTCACTGTTACTTTTGTATAAGTTATAATACCCGAAATCTCAATGCAGAGTTGCAGTGAAAAGACAGACCATGACTTTTTTCACTGATGTAACTATGCTGTCATCAAAGAAACAGATCATAAGACTGTGATAATTATTTAAACTTTGGTGATATCAGCTGTCTTAACTTCTACACAGCTCCTCCCTGCTCACCGGTGCAGCTCTGTCTCACTCTAACCAATCAGATCAGCAGGACATTGAGCCAGACTACAGAGCTTAGTTGTGTATTTTACGGTGCAGTGTATAATGATCTAGTATATACATAGGACAGTACTGTATAAGTTTGAAGTTTTTAATATTATTACCATTATCATTACTATTATCATTATTATTATATTATATAACTATGGTGACAATTACAGACTGACAGAGATCAAAGCCAAGTGCATTTTTAAAATAATTTAACCTTAATTCCACCATTTTTTCCTTTTTTGCTGATCCGAAAAATGATCTGATCTTTAACTCAAAACCGTGATACGATCCGAACCGTGAGTTTTTTGATCCATTGCACCCCTAATGACAACAGGGCAACTTGCAATACTTGCAAAGTGGATATTTCATCAAAGGGAGGAAATACTACCAATATGCAGAAACATTTGCACACACAGCATTCGATAACTTTGAATTAATGTAGTGTTTTCAATCCGCTCCAGAGTGAATCTCAACCCAGCAGCGGTTAGCAAGTCCTCTGCTGTTAATACTGCAGGTAACTAACTAACTAATACTGCCTATTAGGGATGAGCGAGTACACCACTATCTGTATCTGTATCTGTTCAACCATCTAAATGATCTGTATCCGTATCTGTACTCGGAGTGGGCGGGACCTAAATCGGAAATGGGCGTGGTTTAATCGGGAATGGGTGGGGCTTAAATCGGTACATTATTTTAAGTCTGATATGGATTGATCAGAAGTTTCTATACTTATTGTTTATTTGAAAACTATTTACAGAACAGCCTCAAAATTGAGATTCAAATCAATGTTTTTGATCACAAAAGTAAGAGAACTATTAGCAGAACAAGTTTTTTATGAACTCAGAGCATGAATATTCTTAAGTACAGAACAGCCTCAGAATTGAGATTCAATGTTTTTGATCACAATAGTAAAGGAACTATTCAAAGCCTATAAAAAGCCTATATACAGTATATAAAGCTTAATTTGTAATATTTATAATATTATATTTATTATTATGAACTGCAGTGAGAAAGTGTTAGGTACTGCATGCAGCCATATACAATAAAAATATTAATATAGGCTACTTTGTGTGTTCAGCTATATGTGTGTACGTGTGTAAGTGGTCTGTAAGACTGTTTATTTTTTAATGATCTATGTGAACTTGATGATTCATGCAAACATCCAGTGATGGCAAACAGGGAAATAATATGTCAGCCTTGTTCACTGTATTCTTCTCAAAAGCACCGCGTTCAGTACGAGAAAAGTTTTCCAACTGACTTTATATCACCAGTCAAACTAAGAGCGAGCAAACGGTAAAAAACAACAACAACAAAAAA
>JAJHUR010101256.1:0-14369 GCA_027495735.1 Lutjanus campechanus | reverse complement strand
CTGACAAGCAACAATAAAGTTAAAACATTCAATATCTTGTCTTTGTACTGTATTCTACTGAATATAGGTTATTTTTATTATATTAATGTACGATTATATTAGAATTATAGACATTGTGGGCTTTAGAATTTCAAATACTAACTTTAAGGGATAAAATGTTACCCAAAGTGTCTTTGTTCTCAGTACCTGTACTGGTTGTAGACCCCCGGGCAGTAGAGCAGGGCAGTGAAGAGGTGTTGTTTCGGGCACACG
The DNA here is from genome assembly GCA_027495735.1 of Lutjanus campechanus. NCBI lineage: Eukaryota > Metazoa > Chordata > Actinopteri > Lutjaniformes > Lutjanidae > Lutjanus > Lutjanus campechanus. The sequence continues at coordinate 14,117 of JAJHUR010101256.1, read as the reverse complement.
CTCTGCAGCACAAGGCTGATCCCATACAGCGACGTCAACAGGAAGAGGACGAGTGTAAGGAGGAAGCTGCGGTGATTGGCCTGCCCCACACAGCTGTTTATCCTACCGGGGCACCAACGGAGGGGGACACACAAACGTACAAGTACACACACAGGCAGACAAAACATTGTACTGAGACCCCAGGGTTACACTACACTACACACATGCAGGACCACACAGAAGTGGATGATAGCAAGGTACTTGTAGCTGTAACTAACATGAGTATGTGATGTTGACCTGACACAACACACACATATGGTCAATAAAGACACATCAGGTGTGAAGAGGACAAACACTCATATCCTGGAAAGAAAGACAGTCACTTAAGGGCACTGTTTGAAAATTAAAGGCATATTTTTTTTAGATTTATTGAAAAGTTTGTGAAGAAAAAAGACAAGCAGATGTCAAACAAGACAGCTTCAGTGTTTGAGATGTGAAACAAAGTGGAAGAGATGACAGGCCGAGTGAGAGGCATTTTAATGGAACCCACCAGACACAGTGGTGGTCGAGGCGCAGCACGCAGACACCACAGATCCGACAATGTCCCGCCCTTGGGGGCCGCACCACCCTGCACGCCGGACACCAGTTCCTTCGGCTGCTTTCCTTCACGTCTGCTCCCGCCTGCTCCGACGATCCTGCACGGTTGGCTAACATCATCATCACGTCCTGCCTCCCCCCGTTGACGGCAGGGTCTCTGTCTGCCAGAGGGCTGTAATATGTCACCGTGCTGTGGACGCACTCTTGGTTTGGCCGCACAATGCCAGGTTCTCTCTTGGTGTGGACAAGAGCTACCAGGGTGAGTATGACACCTATGGTTACCACAGTGACCTGGATCTGGCTGATGCCCCCACTGGGAAATACCTCTGTGATGAATAAGTAGTACATGTACCCCAGGGAGAAGAGGGCCAGGCTGAGGAAGAAGAGAGTCCGTCCCTTCTTGCGGTGGGTGAAGTAGTAGTACCACAGCACCAGGCCGGGCAGAGCCGTCAGAACCACCATGCCCAGCAGGAAGTGGAGGGCAGCGAGGTGCAGCAGGGCGGGGAGGATGATAAGAGGAGGTATGACGGACAGGTCCACTTTTCTGGCTCCACCCCACAACCAGGGCACGCGGATCCGGTCTGTGACAACTTCTGCCACTTGTGACCAGGAGTCAGATTTCTGAGGCTCCCTCTTCAGAAACCTGACAAAAGTTTGAAAAAAGTTAAATATTTTTCCTGCTTACTGTTGAACTGTTTTGGACTGTTTATAAGATAAAATAACCAATATGAAGATGCCACTTTAGGCTCCATCAACTTACAGTGGGCATTTTAGAGACTGACAAATTACTAATTATCATTAAATAACCAACAGATCAGTTGTCAGTTAAAATAATAATTAGCTGCTGCCCCAGAATTATTCAGTGTAACATCTCTTACCTGTCACAGGCATCATCCAGGTCCTCACAGTCACAGCAGCAGGCTGCCACATGGCTGCGCTCTCCCACTCTGTTCACATACTCGCAGCAGCACAAGGTCCCCTCCTCCTCCTGCAGCATCTTTTTGGAGCGCTTCTTCATGATGGACAGCCTCACAGCCTATCAGGAAGGTTTATTAATAGCATCATTATTAACTGAAGTTGTGTTACAGACAAGACGAAGTTCACTAACAAGAAAAGTGGCAGATGAGAGACACGAAGCGAAAGACTCTAAAACCCCCCTTTGCTGAAATGTCCTTTGCATCCAGCAGCTTACCAGCAATGTGCATGTGTTTTAGGTGGTGGAGTGGTTCCAAACAGATTTTTACCTCGTAACACTGCAAAAGGCAGACCCTGCTCATTTGACCTTACCCAGTCCACCTCCTAACCTCACATCTGTCACACATCTGTCATGCTTTAATGATTTACAGCCACTAGACAGTCCCAACACTGCAGCCTGCTGGCTCCTTCAGACAGCACAGATGGATTTGAGCCGAGGAGAGACAGTGGCAGCGTTTTTAAACAGTCGCAGGTCTTCAGTGTCTCCTCCATCACTGAAAGCAAGACTGACGACACCCCAGTGAACCACTAAGTGGGATAAATCCCTCAGTTACACCTCTCTCTACGGGGGAGCTGGCTCTGTTGGTCTGAGTGTGCCTCTGTTAAGCAATAAAATCAAAGCACGGCCTGGTGTGCTGTCATCGTTAAGTCAGCCACTGATCAGACTAACACGGTACAGAGGACATCAGGGTCAAGAGAGGTTTCCTATCATCTAACTTGTTACTCCTTCTAGGCAGCCTTGGGGCAAAGTATGTAAGGGTCTAAAGAGGAGTCATTTTGGGCCACATGTACTGATTAATGGTTGTGTGGGAGTGTAGTGGCACCAACTAGCACATCTGCTCCCTGACAAAAAAAACAACCTAATACTGCTGCAAGGATTCGTGGTGTGACTGTGGTGCTCAGCAGTTCTGTGTCCTGTTATAACACTTCAGGATTTTCTGTGGTGTGCAGTGCTTTTGACTGTAGCTGTTTTTTATCCCTTCTCTTTTTTTTTTAGCTAGGATTGAGACAGGAGATTTCACCTTGGGCTTTGCGAAATTTGTGATTATGAATAACTGGGACTTTTTCACTATTTTCATACATTTCACAGACCAAAAAAATCATTGTTAATCAAGCAATTATTATATTATTATTGGGAAATTTATCAATTATTTTAAAAAAAATGTTTGTTTCAGCCCATAATTATCTTAATGAACAAGAGCAAGAAAAATTGGGAGAGAAAACCAACAACAAAAAACATGGATGTGCTCAACAGTCCAGACCTTCAAATTCACCCAATCCGCTGAATATGGACATGGAGTGTAACAAGTTAAATTCAGTCTGATATCAGGCTGCTGCTGAAGTTGTTAGAAAAATGATGCGACATTCTGAGAAATACACTTAAGTCACTTTCATGCCTTGAGAAGATTGATATCACTCTCTTGTCTGTTAAATATGAAGGAGATAATTAGCTTAGCTTTGCATAAAGACTGGAAACAGGGAAACAGCTAACCAGTCTCTGTCCAATTGTAATACAAAATCTGACAGCCTCTAACACTCACTAATTAATACACTACATCTCATTTGTTTAATCCTTGAAAAACAAAAAAAAAAAAACGTCAAAACTAGTTGTGGTTTTACGAGGGGGTTGTGTGCTGGACTATTTCTTGGCCAGGCCCAATAACTTCCTTAAGTCTTGCAAGGAAACTATAAATGGAGGAAGGGTCAAGGTCAACTCTGTATTGATAACAAGACTTGAAGGAAAATGTTTATAGTTTCCTTGTCGTCACTGTGTGGTTGACAGGCAACCAATGAACCCTGAAGAAAGTCACTGCACCTGCCCATAAAAAAGTCCTCCTGTATCCATTTGTAATGTAAGCTGAGCTCATCAGCTGTAACTTAATATTTAAAGGGACAGTTCATCCTAAAATCAAAAACACATATATACATTTCTGGCCTGTAGTGCTATTTGTCCATCTATACTGTTTTGGTGTGAGGAGATATCGACCGTAGAGACGACTGCCTTCTCTCTCTATAAGGGGACTAGAAGGCACTAGTCATGTAATGCTAAAGGTGCCAACAAATACATTTGACGCAACACGCAACACTGATGTCTCTTTCCAGAAACCATGACCTTGTGGTGATTAGTTTCATGTAGGAACTACTTTCTTTCTGCAGTAGAATCTACTGGAATAGAAAGAAAGACACATTTTCTGATAAGTAAACTTTTGCTTTGTTTTTCATGTACATTAAGCACAGTGTGAAACAGATGAGGACAAGTGGGGCTCCCTGGCAGGAGAAAATGTGAGCGTACGACCTGCCCCTAACTGACTGGCAGCATTAAAATAGTCGGGTATTGACTGATACTGAACAGTAGCAATGTTTATTTAGCTATTTAATTTAGCTATTTATTTTATTTTTATTAACATGTTAAATTACTTAACATGTTAAAGAATTTTTAACATAAATATACTATAATAAAAGTTATTTGATTGAGAAAGCAGCTTTCTGAATGCCTTTGCACAAGTTATATCAGTGAACGACTCACATTAAAAAGGTCCATTTTCATTCCAGCTCAAAAATTCACTGTAAGAGCCACCATCTTGGTGATCTGTGCATTTTCTTCCTCTAAAGCCATAAAACTGCATCCTTCTCAAAAATCCCATACACAGGAGATACTTGATATTCTCTGTAACTGGATGGAAAAAAATATGTTTATGGCATCGGCATGTTGGATATCAGCAAAAATTACATTTTGTGCATCCCTGATTGATCAACATTGCAAACTATAAAACAATGATGACAGAAGGATCAGTCCAGGATCAGTTTTTTAGGCTCCTAATTCATACATAGAATGTTGAAAACTGAATTTAAAACTTCTCTTAATGAAGGAGGAGGATACTTCCTGCACTTCAACCAGCCACTGACTGAGTTAAATACATTTTAAACACTATTTGGAAACATGACTCAAAACATACTTGTGTATCACACTGTATAATGGAGGGATTAAGTTGAGGTTAGTTGAGGACACTTGTCATTTTATATGCAGGATATGGTTCATCCATGCATTTGAGGTTTCTTAGACTTAAAATTAAGTCTTGCTCTCAGACATTTGTGCTTTTCTGTCGTTCACGTTCATTTTCGTTTAACACCGGAGCTTGTTTGTGTCATGACAGTCAGATTTTCACCTGTCATACCTGACAACCAGCTGCTCAGTAACACACTGCGTCAAACACAGCTTAAATGTAACGTTAGCGCCACAGACACACAACAAATGACACAACACAGCCTCACCATACCTGAACACTGAGCTCCTACATGCCGATGCTTTCGAGTAAATATCGACGGCAACGATTTTCCCTCCTTGGGCTTCTCAACGGAAGTCTGTCTCCTGGTAACGGCTGTCGTATCCGGTGTTTCACGGAGCTACTTGACGCCGCGGAAGAAGAATAACAGCAGCTGGTGGTAAACAGGCTGGGTTCAAGTGTCCGAGTCGACAGGGACCTTCGCCGGGTTTGGTCCGGGTTCGGGTTTGACTGTAGAGACGGACGTCCGGTCTGTCTCTGCTGCTGTCTCCAAACTGAGCAGACCAGTCCGTTTCCCTCCTGACGTCAAATCTGAGGTAGACCGACTCTCCCCGCCCCAGGACACGCTCACAGTCCCACACTTCCAGCTGTCATACATATGTTCATACCAGAAACCATGCTAATTTTAGCTCATTAAAACTACTTTATATGCACAGCTGGGCAGTTAAACCTCTTAGACAGGTTTGCACCAACATAACCTCTACTCAGAGTTTAGCAAAACTAGGTTTTAAAATGAGTAAATCCGGATTAAGAATTAAGGAGAGTGCTGGTGCACAATTCTGTGATTAATAAATCCTAGTTTCCTAGTTTTTAAACGTAACTCTGCAGCTATGTATTCCCAAAAATGTTAAACTGTTTGCTTGCTAGGTTAAATTTTAATAAAATATTCCATTGTTTCCTAGCTAGCTAAAAAGTTAACTATACTTCCATTGTTTGCTAGCTAGGTTAAAAGTTGACAAAATATTCCATTGTTTGCTAGCTCCCTTAAACATTAGCAATATGTTACATTGTTTGCTAGCTAGCGTAGAAGTTAACAAAACAGTGTTTGCTAGCTAGCTTAAAATTTAACAAAACATTACATTGTCTGCTAGCTAGCAAAAAAGTTTGCTAATTATGATGGCTATAATTAAACTCTATTAAACATCAGACAACAGCACAGTAATGAATAAAGAGACTGGCTGGGCAGCATCTGGCAGACTGCTTTAATAGAGCAACTGGAGTGAAAGAAAGAAGAAATGCATCATAAAACTCAACTGCTTTGAGTTGCATTTGTCCCTTAACTTTCTTTGAGGATCTTGATTGTTTTGCTTGTCCATACCAAAAAGGCAGCCATTTTAACAGCTAAATGTTAAACTCCTCAAGAGCAAGTTTAAAGTTCACACTGGATCACATTTTAAATTGGAGTTTGAAGTTGTGGTGCAACAAAATTAGATTTCATATTGGAGTAAAACCTACTATATTGAGGTTTAAAGAGAGGTTTACATTTAATCTTTCTTCATTTTAAGCTAGCTTTAACATTTGGTACAGCATAATTTAAAGTTAAACTGTGATTGAAGGTGGTTTAAAAATAAATCCTTCTTGGTGCAACACAGCCTATCCGTGCAAAGTAAAATTGAATAATCAATAAATGAAGTTAATTCTGGCTGCACGAGCATCCTAAAAGCCTTATTTTCTTACAATAAATGAAAAAAATCATGCATTTTAATTCAAATTAATCTGTCAGAAGACTGATTCTTATCTTAAAACATCAAGCGCATCACTGCTACTAGAATTTAGAAATGTAAGACTTGATTTCAGCAAATACTTGAAACAACTTTTATTTAACAGTAGGATAAATTTATCCTACTGTGTGCCTCGGACTTCTTCAAATTTTTTTGCTGTGTTATCAAAAGGTACCAAATACTATTGTGTCAAAATATCAAATTCTAGTTTTTATAAGGATGATGCCATACAGTATAACAGGAGACAGTGTAATCTCATCATAAATTTAAACTACTTTACATACACTATTTTTCATTTCACTGTTATATATCATAAGGAGACTATATCAGAAATATAATATTTCCTCCAGGAGTAAATAGGACAGTCTACTGGTCAATAATTAAAGACGGTCTCAATGGTCTTGTATTTCACCTGTGACAAAAGAACAAAGACACATTTGGCTTTAGTCCCAATTAGTTTTCCGCCTCCGTTTCCAGCAGCAGCGTACAGTACACAGTGTGCTCTTCCTACTAGCATCATCCAAAACAAAACTAAATCAGTAATCCTTATTTAATAAATTCTAATAATCTTAGTCCAGTCAGATGGATATTATTCACTTTGTCTTGAGGAAACACAGTGTATCATGATCATAATCACATCCTTCAGTATTTTATAGACTATTGTTTTATTGACATAAAATATCTGACATTTTTCAGACAATAATGATTAATCAAGAAAATAATTTACAGTTTGCAGCACAAGGAAGGATTCTGACATGACATCTTGTTTGTTAAAACAGTGCATTGCATTATAGCTAAAAAAAAATATACAAAACGGCAACCAATTTTAAACAAGTCGACTGCGGAACTTGCAGAGGTGGTTTTACAGTAAGAACAGAGGTATGCACACAGACGAGGCTGATGGCAACACTGTAAACATCAAACAAGGCTCAATCCTAGTGTTTTGTCACCAGAAATGACTGAAGTGTCCGTTTGGAAATCACAGAACAAACTTGCGTGTAGTGTTGACAGTGTGAGCGCACAGTACAGAGATAACCTGAGATAGTCCCACTGATCCTACACCTTTATTGAAAGAACATCTGAGTGAATAAGTACTTAAAAAAGTAGTTAAACTCGTCCATTTTAAAACTTGGTTCAGTGTGAAAAGTAAAGGGAAAAACAAAGTACATAAAACTGAGATTACACATGTACAAGTGATACGGAAAACTCAGGCATGTCGCCACTGTTCAGGCTGCTTTAATCAGTTCAGGATGGAGCCAAAGGATACGGAGTCATATATGAGGCACACCAGATTTGGCTCATATAGTTTTATAAAATTCATAGGTTAGTTTTCTATTTGCAATTTAATGTACACTTAATATTGCAGCTATTTCTGCAGTTTACATTTACAAAAAGGCTGATTTATCAGAATGAAAAGAGGAAAACATTCAAATTTGGGTAAATTTCTATTCAAAAAAATAAAATCCAAAAAGATATCTAAAACACAGCCTGATCTACAAGGCACTTGGGCAAAAATTATGTGTGCAAACATGTAACTAAAGAAAATAGTCATTTTAAATAATATTGATTCACTTCCCTTGAATAAAACAAAAATAAAAGTATTACAATAGCTCATCTAGTGTGGCATAAGGCTCATGTGATGCTCATTCAATGCCACTATTGAAGAGAAGAGTGAAAAAGAGGCCAGCCAAGAGAGCTGACAATAGCACCCTACAGAAATCTAAACCCACTGCTCCGTGTGCAGCAGACTCAGATTAAACTTTGCCCTCACAGCAGTCTGTCCACAGCTTTAAAAACACCCTGGCACCTGACGCCCCACCTCAGGCTTTGAAACAGGTAACCCTGGGCAACACGTGGCTCGCCAGGGGTGTGGGGACGTCTAACATGGTAACATCACACTGGATACCAGAGATTTCCTCAGAGGCCGTTCACTGCTGCAGTTTCCTCCACAGGGTGCTGGGAGGTAGAGGTAGCTCTGTGGTTGCCAGGTGTGGAGCGTCACTGTGGCGCTGCCGTGCGATTGGCCAGAGCGAAATTCTGCTGCAGCACCACCAGAGAGCTGCGGAGCTGTGAAGAGAAGAAGAAGAACTGACTCAGCAGCTACAACACCTGCTTTAGGTTTTTGAAAAAAAGTGTTAGGAGACAGCGATGAATTTCTGAGATGGACTCCTGCTGGTTCTGAAATAGAAAAATAACAGCTGGAGAACTAATCCAACTTATTTACTCTTCAGCCTCATTTTTCAAACTCATTATTCACAGCATGCAAATTGCTTCCATCTTTTTATTTTAAATGATTCTAACTAAAGTCTAATTTACTCTGCAGTTGACCTCAACACACCCATCCTTTCAAAGAGTAGTTTTGAGATTTTGGGAAACACTCTTATATTTGCCTTCTGGTGAATAGTTAGATAATATCAAATCCACACCACAGTAGATACCAGTAGATCTACCCTTAAGATGATACCAATACCAATGGAGTTCTTCACTCGATACCAAGAAAAAGTTTTGATAGTACTTGGTACTGGGTTTCAATTGATACCTTAAAAAGGTTTTCAGTACTGATACCCAGCCCTAATAAAAAATGGAAGCAGGGGGTGACAAAAGGTAACAAACTCCACCTACCAGCACCCCAAAAGCTCACTAAATAGCAAGTTATAGCTCTTTTATTTTATTCTTACAGAAAGAAAGTGTAAAAGTCAATTCATGGTTTTTATTTGTGTTCAAATAAAAAGTGAAGCAATTTTTTTGCAAAAGTGCATATAAATGTTTGCATACAAAGCTAATGCAAAGACATGAATAGACGAGGAATTGTACTTTTGCATTAGCTGAAAATATTCAACCTGAGCAAAAAAAAAAAGAAAAGACTTTTGCATAGTGTTGCAAGGACCAGATGGACTGAAAGGACAAAGCCAACAGACTTCTGAGGAATAAAAACCAGAGTTCCACTGGATTCTGCTCTGATACGACGTTCACCAGTCGGAGGAGAGCTCAGAGTTGGAATTAAAAGTGGATTTATTTTAACTTTCACTTCTCAATCTGTCTGCAGCAGCGTCCCACAGAGAAGTCAACCTCAACTGTCTGTAATGTCAGTGCAATTAGTCTCTCTTTGTCCATGTTGACGGCTGACTCGAGGAGAAGAGTACTTTAATGTTACTTTGTGAATGTACGGAGACAAGAGAGGAAAATGAAAAGAGACTGGAGGGAAATAACAGAAATAACCAGAGTCTCTGGTGAGTGCTGCTGAGTTCAGTCAGAGGCCGAACTGAACACAAAAACACACACAGCCGGTGCCCGGCGGGTGATGCTCACTAGCTGTTCGCAAGTTGCTCATTACCGTACAGCTGTATTCTGGCTGTTTAATCACACTTGCATGAATTTTTTGCAAAATTTTGCTTTGCTTGCTGTCTGAACACGCATTACAGAAGTTATGTGCTCGACTATTTCTTGGCTCTGAGCCGTTGCCAGGACACCAGCAGAGATTCCAGGAAGTAACTGGTCCCAGCCAAGACCAGTAACTTCCTGAACCAACCATACAACCGCCAAAAGTCCATTATGACCTCAACTATTTTTGCAATCATGGAAAAATTGCAGCTACAATCAGACTTTTTATTTATGTAGCGTGTTTTCAGTTTAAACAACCCGTCCTACCTGTTCTAAAAGGTTGATGGAATCCTGCAGTACAGTTTTTAGCAGCTGCATATCCTCAGTAGTCCTGTACGCAGGCCCTGGTCCCTGTCTCGGACCATACTCAGGGGCCAAGCTGTCAAACAACAGGGGGAAGGTAATTAATCTTACATGCAAAATGTGATATTCACAATTTCTACATAATGGCAGCAGAGGACAGAAAACCAGAGGCAGAAACAAAGTGAAGAAAATGTCAGAAGCGGGCTAAGAGTGGAGGAGCACTGATGCAAGAATATGTCACTTACATAAGCACATTTACTGCCGCCGACAAACAGGCACTTTCAACATTGTGAGTCATTAGAACAAGAGCTGTCTTGTATGTGGGCTGCTTAAACGACACAGACAAAAAGGTGGAGGAAGACTAACCCCTTCCCCCTCTCCACCCACACCAACACTTCTGCTTTCCGAGTGATCACAGCAGCTACTGATATAGTGACAGACGAAGAGTGAAAAGGAAAGATTCAAATATGCATGTTGCAAATGAACAGAAAGTTATCCCACCTGGCCTCACTCCTCTCCCTCAGCCGATGCTTTGTGCTCAAGTACATGCGGTGGGCTACGTCCTCCATGGCCCACAACTTGAAAAACAGACCCAGATTCATCATCGTCAGAATCAGCAAACTGAAAGAGACAGAAAGCTCTGGGTTTAAGCTGACCACTGATGCGTACAATGACAAAAAAGAGGCAAAAGTTGAGAAGAGCCGACAAGGAATCAGTATATCTATCTATCTATCAATCTATCAATATCTAAATAAAATGAAATCTTTGGCTGAGTTGCACCAACAAGGATAAAAAAAAAAGTCATGTCGCACTGAACTTTCAAACGAGCTAAAAGTTAAGATTAAATTTAAACCTCAGTTTAGTTTTGACTCTAAATCTATATTAAATTTAACTCTGTTGCACCAAAACTTTAAACTTGAGTTCAAACTGAGGAGGAGATTTAACTTTTGAAATATCTGCCTTCTTGAAATGGATTAAGAAATATAATCAAGTTCCTCAAAGAAAGTTAAGGACAGACAGAGTCAACCCAATTGAATTTTAAAGTGTTTCTCTTCTTTCTTTCACTCCAGTTTATAATCCGGCCAACAAGTTTTTGTCAAAGGAGGAGAAATTAGAGGTTTTCTGCCAAAGGGCAAGAGGTTTTCCCCCTCTTTTATACTCCTGACACCCCGCTTTTTTAAATTATTATTTTTATTTATTTTAACTTGGGTAAGCAACATCTCCATATTGATAAAACTGTGTTTAATTTAAGTTTTAGTTGACACCCCAAAATTGAGATTAGTGTTTAATTGTGCAGCAGAGCTTCACTTAGTCAAGTCTTGATTTATTCAATTTAAACTTAGATATACTAAAGTGATTAGAGCTGATCTTATGCTGCCTACAAATGCGGTCGTGTTTACTGTGTTCACGAGAAGAGTCCATATGAACGCCCCTCCGCTTGTGGGATTCACAACATCATAAGTTGAAATATACACAATACAAAGAACATTGTTTCACAGGTGTGTTCACTTACATCACACTCATCCCAGCCACTATTGTTGTGGTGTTCCATCTGTGTGGTCCCGTCATTTCAATGGGGCCTGAAATACAGACAGATCAATAAATTATTGATTAAAAAAACCCTCATGCTGGCGCCCCAGCAGCTCACCTGGCACAGCGTGCATACCATGTACTGAAGCTGAATTTTTACTTCAGCAGCCTGAGCCCTTTAATGTTTGACATCCCCTCTCTCTCTCCCCCCTTTCGTGTTTCTCTTAAGCTGTCTCTATCTAATAAAGGTAAAAGCCCGAAAAAATAATCTCTGATTTTCAGTAGTAATAGCGGTGGCTGTTGTCCAGGATGCAGATTGCACAATAAACCTTTTCCAAGGATTTGTCAGAGCTGTGAGAATTTCCTGCAGCTGTAGTAACAACTGTGTTGAACAACTGGATGTTTGATGCAATGTAGTCTCCATTTTGAACATTTTGGTTTGATATGAATGTGTTGATGCCTCACATGTTCATACACTGCCTGAGCAAAAAAAAAAAAGTCATCACCTGGATTTAACTAAGCAAATAGTTAAGAGCCAGTCAGCTGATGTAACTGTCAGCAGACAACAGCAGATAAGGTGTCTAGAAGAGAACTCCAGACTGACGAGATCTCACGAGGGGGAACATTTTAACCGAAACCATGAAAAATCTTGTGAGAGTCTTGTAAATTTTGTGTTCCCTTCCAGACACGACCAGCAGACACTGAAAGTGACAGACATAACGTGCCACTATAGTAATGGCAGCGCTGCTAGATAGCAGAAGACACAAAGCGGTCACCTGATTTGTCTATACTAAGCTAAGCTTACTGTCTCCTGGCTGTAGCTTCATATTGGAAACACATAGACAAAAGTGTGGTATCAATATTTTCAACAAACTCTCAGCAACGAAGCAAATATGCACAGTTCCAAAAATGTAAGATTGTCCCTTTAACAGGCATCATATTCAGTATAGCGTCATGTACCCATGTTGCCGTCTCTGTGCTGCTCGGGGTCTTGTCCGTACTGCTTGCTGGGCTTCATGTGCTCCGGCAAAGTCCGGCTATAAGTTCTCCTCCTCCTCCGAAGCCCAGTCATCTTCCCAGAGTCCCCGCCTCCTTGGTTCATCTCTGCTTCCTCCTCCATCAGTTCTGCTTCTACATAACGTCAACATAAATATCTGTTCATTAAACAAGTATTACAGTGAAACAGGGTCTGCTTAATAAATAACTAAAAACAAAAAAACCTGTACATAATTGATTAAAGTGTCCTACTCAAGCTCAGAGCATTAAGCACTTAAAGTGATGGTTTAGCCCCTTAAAAAGAATCAAAAATCATTACCAATTTAAGCATACGCTATATTCAAAATATATTCACCTATTTACCTTGCCATCAGAAAGCCTTTTCAAATGGGAAACTGTCATTATACAAGCCAAATATCACTATTTTAACAAACAATAACCGACAGAGGCAGCGGTAGACCAGCAACTCCAGTGTTCTGAGAGGTAAAATGACTGATTTTGGAGTTTAGTTGGAGAGGGACATATTTGCAGTGGTTTCCTGGCAAACGGCAAAGAAAAGCATTGCAAATATTCTAAATATATTTATGTTTTTTAACATGGCTAAAATATGCTTTTCTGCTGACCATGCTGACTGCAGTTCATCGCTTAGCTTCCTACAATGGTACTCCTGCTGCTGTCTACTGTAGGTTATACACTGACTATCGCCAAGTACCGCATACAACCCCATTTCAAATAATCTGAACTATCCCTTTAAAATGGCTGATAACTTAAGGCCACACAGCCCATTTTACTCCTCTTCTCCTTCCTTGCAGATGCAGCTGTAATATGATTCAGAGCCTGACGTGTGTCGGAGGAAACTGTTCATATCAGATCAGAGATTAAGTAAACCACGTGCTATTAAGGAAAGAAGACAGGGAAGTGCTCTCTTCTGCTTCCCTCGTGTATGAACAGGGCTTTTCTACTCACCCAGCTGTCTGAAATAATCCTCTATGCCACTCCAGGAGTTTTTGGTGATAAAGGACTTGACGAGGCCCCATGGCTGCTTCTTGTACTTCACATCCGTGTAAACCCTGGCAGCACAACAGATATTTTAACTGGCAGTCACTTAATATAAATGTCACTGATAAGTTGATATAATCATGATACCTTACCTTAGTCGACACTTCCGCTTCGAGTTACGTATGATGTAGTACCGGTTTTGAGTGTAGAAGTAATCGTGATAGGGAACGTCGTGAGTGTACACCTCAGAGTCCACAAGGTAATAGTGACCTTCCCTGGATTCTTTGTACAGCGTCTGAGAGGTAATTAGAAAACAAATAAGCGCGATTCATCCATTCAAGTGTGCACACACCACTTACACAAATGTAAACACACCTGGTTCTCTGTAGCGGTGGAAAACTTGCCAATCAGAGGGTTGCTGATGGTTATTGTGTAGTTCAGACTCCTCTTCATGTTTCCTGAGGCGTCTTTTTGCCAAGCAGTAAAGCTGGCATCTGATAACATCAAAGGACATCATGAATATTACACAAGACTGACAGCACTGAAACTGATTTATTTCACTTATTATTTT